>JARFJB010002026.1:1560000-1605000 GCA_036346205.1 Vesta saturnalis
AAAACGGCAAGAAATTCATTCGATAACTTTGAAGTATTTGAACGTCAAATGAAGCCATCTACGTCATCTTGTGAATAATTGTTAGGTAAAACATCTAAATTAGAAAGTAAATAAGCTGAAGTGAAACCATCTACATCAGCCAGTGACCAGATAATCCGAAAATCTCATGCCATGAAGTCGAAATAGTCATTTGATACTTTGGATAAAGTTGGGAATGTTGGGCGTCAAGTGCAGCCCTTAAAATCACCAAGTGGTCAGATACCCGAAAGTATTATAAAACACAATAAAGAGGTATTGGGTAGAAATGGATATAGATGGTTTAGTTCTCCTATAACATCCAAAAGAGAAAAACTCCTGAAAGACACGTTGTATATATTTGACCAGGTCCGAGAGGAGAAGCTAAAAATGTTTTGGATCCAGTTAATGCCTTGTATTTATATTTTAATGACGACAGTAGTAATACAAGGACGATCCTAACCCAAAAAGTCTCTAAAAAAGTTACTAGATTTGAAAAAAGTCACTAGTAAAGCCACTAGATTTGTAACGTCACTTTGGGGGGGGGGGGGGTCAGATGATAGCTGGTTCGCGTCCTCGCTAAACTGTGGTTGTATCACAGCTAAAAATAGTCGGCTCGCATCTTACCTAAAAATTATAGTGACAGCACCACCATTAAAAATAGCTGATGCGAGTCATCATTAAAAAATAGTAGGTGACCAAACACATGTGTGGTTTGAATCTCTGCTATGTAAATATGTCACATTAAAAATGGCTAATGCGAGTCAACATTAAAAAATAGTAGGTGACCAAACACATGTGTGGTTTGAATATCTTCTATGTAAATATGTCACAAAAGGAAATAACCAGATATATGTGGTTCGTGTCTGTGCTAGACACACATAACTAGAAAAGCAACTAGATGTGAGGTTTATAACAAGTGGGTATATAAAATGGCCTTTAGACAGATGTAGGTTTCATTGAAGTTAATAAGTCTGCAGAAATACAGTATAATAATGAAGAACTCAATGCAAAAGTTTGCGTCAGGAGCAGTTTGTAAGAGGTATTCATGATTTGGAGTTGTATGAAGTGCAGCGGATACTGAAAAAAGCAAGATTATACTAAGGTCTTGTTATTAATGCATTATTGTAATACTGCTAACAATCTAGGCATTGATGTTTCGTGTTACACTGGCAGAACTAAAATCAAAAGTTAAAAACTTATGATCTCTTAGTAAAATTTGAATAGATTTGAAATACCTTATTTAAAAAAAAATGTTATTTATTCTTATGAACTGTTGTAATATTTAATTAAAAATTATTATTAATTGTTGTAATATTATTTACTCTTATTTTTAAAACTTATAGTTTATTAAAATTTGTGAAGTGGTGTATACCGTATTCTTTAAACAAAATATTATCTATGTGTTTGTAATATGTAAAAATGAAAACGAAATAAAGATGCTCAACGGAATCGTACACACATGAAAATTTTTAAACTAAACGAAGATGTTTTACTGCATTATATAATATATGAATATTGGTTTAATTTAAAATATTACGCTCCAACTTATATGGAATATGCATTAATTTAAAATTATATTTTAACCAATATTACATATAATTCTTATTTCTACATGTTTACATACTGCATATCTATCTATTTATACACCTCAGCCACTAAATCGCAAAATTTTTTGATGCAGGCTAGTTCCTGCTCTAGTTTGCCTTTCTTTCCCCGTGAGGTTTCCAACTCAGCATTCAGCTGCGCCGTTCTTTTACGTGCAGTCCTCAATTTGCTTTTTTTTTTATACATGGTCTCCATATTCTTCATATTTTCGATGGTCTTGAGAGGTAATTCTCTCGGAGTTTGCGGTTGCAAATGGGGCGGTGTTGGTGGCGGGTAGAAATCTTCTTCAAAATACCTGGCGTAGACCTCCACCATTGTCTCCATTTGATTTTCGGTACCATAAGAATACATACAAGTAACATTTTTTTTTATTTCGAGTCATTAAGTCTTAACTTACTGTACATGTTGGTGAGGCAACGACCCCAGAGGATGTGAGTTTCCATTACTCTGATAAAATGTACAGGTTAGGTAAATTTTTTTTTGGCTGTGGTTTGCAACTTGCTATTGAAGTTGATGAAACGAACCCTTTGTTAACAACGGAGGCATGGACAACTGTGGTGGTGGTGCTGACGCTGTTGTTCTGCAAAGAACAAAGAACCTTCTATTATAATATCTTTGAACTTTACATATTTTGTAATAATTACCGAGTTGGTGGTTGAAATAAATCTATGTCACCCTCCATCTCCCGAAGTAAAGATTCGAGGGTGTGTGTTACTCTGTAAAATAAATTACTCAAATTAGTAAACTACGTAATATATGGTAAATACACATTCATACAAATTGTATAGATATTATAATTACCTAACTTCTTCGTGCCTCGATTAATCGTCGGAATGTATTGTTATCACACTATATTCCGAGTTCAATAAAGGCTGTTTATTAGCCTCTTTTTCACCTTTACTTTCTGCCCCTCATGTATTTTTATATTTTGGAGAACTTTTGATTTTTGTTTTTATAATGACAACGATAACTTCATTTGATTCTTTAGAGTTGTCATGTTTTTCCGATAAAAGGACTGATGCTAAGTGATATAACCAACGCAAATATTTTTATTTTATTTTGCCACCATAATGTTCTTTATACGCCCCCAAATGCGGGCGTAATGTGGTATTTATAGCACGGAAATGTCATTGTTGCTAAGCAGCATGATTGACAGCAAACACATGACATATATCACGTAAGTTGAAAGAATTATTGAAACAACAACCTTACTATACAGCCTTTATTAATAAAAATAATAGTAATGAAACTTATTCTTTATGAAAATTGAAAATACAGTTGGATGGACTTGAAATTGTAACTCCAGATGAGCCAACACCAAAGCTGACCGTTTCTTCGCCGTTTTGTGGTATACTTATAGCTGCTGTACCAGTAATGTTCTGAGCAATTTTAATTTTATTTTGCAGAGAATTCTCTACATATGATTCGGCTACTTTATCCGATCGCCATCCACCAAGCTGCTTCAGTGCCCTTGTATCGCCGCCGCTTTCTGCAAAGATCGTCGCCGCACTCCTGCGAAAGCAGTGCCCTGTGTACTTATGGGCATCCGGTAGAATGAGGAACTCTGCTATTATCCTCGGCATTTTGCCTAAGGTGTTTTTCCCAACAGTCTGAGCACTACATTTGCCATTATGATACGACAGAAACAAGCTGTCAATTTTAGTATGTTCCGGTCGTAATGCTGCATATTTTCGGTACAAATAGACGTAATCAACCAATCCATCGCTTGGTACAATTGTAAATTGCCTCGAAGTATAAGTTTTGGTTTTTTTGATCTTCACTAATAGCACTGATCCCTCAGTTGTTACGTCCTGTACAACCAAATCGTGCAGTTCTTCGCTCCAAAAATATCAAAGGCTGTGACAACCTATAAAACACAATAATTTTTATAATGAGAATTGGAAAAAAAAAACTAAAATCGTTATACCTTAACTAACAAGTACGTATGATCAGGCACCTTCAAAATGAATTCTTCAATTTGATGCCGTTGCAATATATAGGACTTTTTAGCTTGAACACCTACAGAATTATTCTTCATGAATTCTGTGAGCATGGAAAAACGAGATATATCAACATCTTCCTTCAACTTGAACATCTCTTTCAATTTAGAATATAAACACCACAGTGACGACGGCTTATAGATCTTTGACTGCAAAAATAGATATTTATTGAATAGAGATAATTGACTAATGTATATATACAATCCCTTACCATTTGAGACAAGTATGCCATCACAACTTTTTCATCACATTTTGTGGACACATTTTTTAAAACTTTTCGTACTCTTTTATCTATAAATATTTCGATTTACTTGGAATTATTTTTGCCTGGACGGCCTCAAATTCATCTAAAATTTCTTGTGAATAAGTTTTTGCGTTTTCACCTTCCATTTTAGAATGCAAACTATTTACAAACAAACAGTACCTTAGCAACAATTTAGCAATATCACAGTATCTTATTAACAACAAATTAGCCTACTGTCGACTTTATTTCACTGCATTTGCATTTAAAAACTTGCCGAAAATACTGAATCTTTTTAAAATTTTGTTCCAGTTTCATGGTGCAAAATAAAATAAAACATTGTATGTACCACGGGCAAAATTTTAGATTATGGCTCTCAGGAATATAAAAGCCCTCCGCTTCGCGTCGGGCTTTTAACATTCCCTCGAGCCATAATCTTCTGATTATGCCCTTAATACATAAATATCTATTATTATTTATTATAAATTTTTGTTGTTTCAGCATTTTGAAGTGAGAGGGAGAGAGTACTTTTGCAGGAAATGAGAAAAAGATGCAACGTAGCGTCTGCCCACTTGAATGTTCGTTACTTTGTTACGGAGCACTTGATCTATATAAGAGGTTTATTGATGCTCAAATTTATTACACGTTTTATTGTCTTGTGAAATACTTGGGTTGCGTGCTCCGTTAGATTTCGCTATTTTAACGATAAGTTTAGTGTCGGTAGGTATGTTTTCCTCATCATTTCTGTCTGCCCTCAGCAGTTTCCTAGTTGAGTTGACCCAAACTACATTAAAATTATTAAAACACAAGCCCGAAATAGTTAGGCTTATTTCATCACTTAGAACCAATATTTCTCTGACAGAAAAAGGTATTACCAATAATGTTCACTTAGATAATAGGAATGAAAATCCCCTTAGAATAGAGAGCAATTTAGCTCTTTTAAAATTTTATTTGGCTCGACTACAACAGCAATTAGGAAACTCTCCCATAACGGGTGGTAGGATAGGTGGTGAATGCAATACGGCAAGCTAGTTTGGTATTCCCTTAAATATTGTTTTGAATCGAGATTATTAACGGAAATTATGGTCATCTTAGGATACAAGGATCCCTTAATTTTTTTAACAAAGGCATATGGTAGGTTTGCTAGAAAGTTTAATGTCATGTTGAAGAGGTCTTCGTTAAAAGTGAAAGTTGTGCTGGTATGCCAATTTATTGACCCTCAAAATATGAATGTACTACCAGAAATTCCGTTATTGACTTTGGCAGAAATCTCAAGGTGTGTTATCAAAGGGAAATAGTTGACAAATTGACAGTTAAACTGGAAGAGTTTCAAGAGGAAGGATCGGTTTTTGCTCTAAGTAAAATTTTCCATTTGAAAGTAAACATAAATAATTACGTTCTCATAAGGGGTGGCATTTCTACTTTCACCATAGTTCCACGTTTTATTGCACTAAAGAGGGCTGTTGTTAATATTAAAAATAACGATAAATTTTGTTTTCTTTGGTCGGCGGTCTCCGCTCTGTATCCTGCAAACAAAAACCCGAATAGAATAGGAAGATATCCCCATTTTTATGAGGTATTGAATCGTGGCACGATTAAATTTCCCATTAGATTAACAGATTTAAAAAAATTTGAAAAGCTGAAACGTCTATCCGTAAATTTATACTGAATAGTAAAAAAGCATGTAATGCCATTCATGATAAGTGATAATCACAACCATGATTTGCCCATGATAAATTTATTAGTACTCTCCTCGAATGACAACAGTGTAAAAGGGGCAAATGTCAACAACCAATATTACCACTTTACGCGGATCAAGAGCATGTCAGCGTTATTGTCCTCTCAACTTTCCAATCGAGGACACAAAAAAATCTTTTGTAACATATGTTTAAATAATTTTTCCCTGTTACTGAAACATTCCACTAACTGCTATCAAATAAATAAATGCTCTGTAATATTGCCCAACGAAAACCAAAGATATTTAGAGTTTACGCACTATTGATATAAGGAAAAGGTCCCTTTTGCTATTTACGCAGATATTGAGAGCATTTTAGAGAAATGTTGCAATTATCCAGATGTTGGTGGTGCAAACACACAATTGTTTGAAAACCATATATCTTTCAGTATTGCGTTTTATCTCTAGTGCTCTTACGATGACACTTTATTAAAATTATCTGCTATAGAAGGGCAGATTGCATTACGTGGTTAATCAATCAGTTAAAGGAACATTGCAAATTCGGTCAATTCAATTGTTACTAATCTATTTCCCATGCAACCGCTAAGCTTGCTTCAACAACAAAATTTTGATGAGGCTACGACATTAAAGTAAAGGACCACTCGCATTTCACAGGGATCTATAGACGGGCTGCCCATAATAACAGCAACTTAAACTTTCAAGATTTACACGAAATCCCTGTAGTATTATATAACCTAAGCGGGTAGATGCTCATTTTTTCATTATAGAACTAGCAACCGGTATTCCTGGACCTGTTAAACTCTTACCATTAAACACAGAAAAGTATATTTCTTTTACAAAACATGTTGACAATACAAGCATTCAGTGTAAATTTATCCACTCGTTTCAATTCATCAGCATCAGTTTAGATAAGTTATGTTCCTACTTGGATAATGACAAAAAATCCATAACTAGATTACACAGCCGTAATGAAACCGAATTTGATTTGATAACGAGAAAAGGTGTTTTTCTATATGAGTACATAGATTCTTGGGAAAGTTAAAAGAGACCTCCCTACCGACCAAAGAGGAATTCTTTAGTTATTTGCATAACGAAGGAGTCAGTAGTGAAGCATACGAGCACGTTTTAAAAGTATGGCATGTTTTTGATATTCGAACGTTGGGTTAGTATTCGGGCCTGTTATTTGCATAACGAAGGAGTCAGTAGTGAAGCATACGAGCACGTTTTAAAAGTATGGCATGTTTTTGATATTCGAACGTTGGGTCAGTATTCGGGCCTGTAAAAAACTGACGTGCTTCTTTTAGCGGATATCTTTGAAAAGTTTCGCAACACATGCCTGAAAACCTACCTTCTTGATCCATTACACTACTATACGGCTCCCGGTCTAGCATTTGATACAGTGTTAAAAATTACACAAGTCAGATTGGAACTTTTAACCGACATCGATCAGGTTATGTTCATTGACAAGGGTATTAGGGGAGGCGTCACTCAATGCAGTACTCGTTACGCAAAACCAACAACAAATACATGTCAGAAGGATTCGATCCCGAACTTCAAACCATTTATTTAATGTACTATGACGTAAATTCCCTTTATGGAGCCACCATGTGTCGATCGTTACCGATCGAGAACTTTAATTTTGTGGAAAACTTTGAGGACTTGGACATAATAAACCATTCCGATGATTCCGAGATTGGGTACATTTTGGATTGCGATTTAGACTATCCGAGAGATTTGCATGAATCCCACAGTGACCTGCCGTTAGCGTCCGAACATACGATTCCACCCAGATATAAAATTAAGAATCTTTTGTTAACTTTGTATCCTAAACGGCACTATATCGTGCACTATAGAAACTTGAAGTTGTATATAAAACACGGCTTAAAACTTGTAAAAATCAACCGTGTCTTTCGCTTTGCACAATCATCGTGGCTACGAAGCTATATCGAGTTAAATACAAAAATGAGACAGCAGGTCAAAAACAAATTTACCATAAATTTTTTTAACTAATGGCGAACAGCGTCTATGGTAAGCTTATGGAAAATGTAAGAAAATATAAAGACGATATGGGGCACGTGCGTATATCGCAAAACCCAATTTTTATAGTTGTACCATATTCGATGAGAATATGTGTAAGATTGTAAATAGTGAATGTATAACTGCTAATCAACTTGAGTCATTTGCCTCACAGCCACACGTCAGAATGTACATACTTGACTTAAGTAAGCCGTTATATAATGTTCACAGTATCTTAGGTAATTATAAGAATTTGTCGGTGGTGATAGACGACGCCATTTGTACGGCCATCGAATACGCCAACTCTTAAGGCTTTGGAAATTCTTTGTAATATAAGCAAGGAGCGGGATATCAAGTACCCTTTTAGACCGTCCGATGACCTTCGTCATAAACGAGCGCACGAATAGTTACTGGAGAATATTCGCAAAGGTGTTGAAAATCCAAATGCGCTCCTTGGATGGACCAACAGTCCAGACAACGCATCTTGGCCATCCACCGAACTGAGCGAATACCAGAAGACGTTACTTTAGTCTCAAAAATGCATGTAAAGAAAGATATTGTTAAAAAAACCTTTGTATGGTGAGAAGAAATAAAAAACGATAAAACAGTATGCTGAGTTTTTATTTACAGTTAAGTAGTTACAATAATATGCTTATAAAACTACATTGTCATCATCGATCCACGAATTACGTACACTTTATTCTTCTTTTGTCGAATGACCTTTTCCACCAAGTACACGTCCGGATATTTAGCCTTTTGCAGTTCCGGTCCATAAAATCCAACTAGTATAGGTGTCCCTTTCATGTCTTCTAGCAAGTACATGACCAGATTGGTTAAGCGTACTTTAACAATCTTGAAAAGTTCACTCGACCAATAGGGCACATAACTTTTATCAAACATGCTTTTAAATTTACTAATGCGAACTATGTCGCCCACCATGAATAGAATCGTTTTATTAAAGATTTTGGGATTCGAATATACATTAAGCGGTGTGTTAGCATTTACTTCGCTAGGTTTCATTCCGATCGTTCGACGTTTACGTCGTTACTTCCTCGAGAAGTCTTCCATCCAATCCATACGTATTTTCCATGATTATTGTAGAACTCTTTTCCAGCAGCTGTTTGCAGATTCTTAGGCATCCGTTCTTTAAAAATGGTTTTTACAGCTTTTGTCACGCCTGCACCCGTCTTCGTCTTCAATCCTCTCGTCCATAGGTATTTAGAGAAACAGTCGATGACTACTAGCATGTATTTGTAGCCTTTATTCTGTTTGGCGTAAGGTACAAATTCACCTAAATCCGATTTCCATAGATCATCGAATCCTTTAATAATAGTTCGTCTATGTGGGAAATCTTTGAGTGCCGGTTTATGCAACTCGTTTACCACGTGTTCCATCCTCTATCCAATTTACTTAAAGTTTCTTTAGTTGCATTCAAATCTGCCTCTACTATCTCAACGTAATTACGAACACCATCTATAAGCGACTTCACTAACTGGATAGAAAACTCGAGGTAGCCTTTATTTATGGCATCAGTGACTTCTTGAGGATCGGTCACCTGTCTTAAGCGATTCCCATTTAAATGGAACCACGTCAATTGATAGTGCTGTAAGGTTAACGCATCTTGACGTTCGGTGGGATCGGCTACATTACTTAAACGCTTATTTTCCACATTGAACTTATCATCGGTAATGGAGAATTGCGTTTTTAGAAGTTTATGGAATTGAGCGTGAACATTAGAGCGTACAAATTTGTCCATCGTTGTGCAAACTATAGTTGACTAAAAAATTGTTTGGAAGGTTTCTCAATATATCCATCTTCGTATAGTTATTCCACGATTGATATGATATCGTTGACGAGTTTAGTATTACCGGCCATTTTTTCCCCCCATAGTACTTCCAAATCTTGAATCAATTCATGCACGTTGTTCCAGTATTTGTATTCAACTGGTCGTCCAATTTCTTTGAATATTGTAACTTCACCCCCCTTTTTCTCCTTCAGCTCCACCTTCTCCAGTAAGGGTTTAATTATCCCTGTATATTTTTTGGCACGTGTACTTTTCAATTGTTCATCCGGGTTGTTATCACGACGAGCTGCATTAGTTGCAATTAAGATTTGTGTATAGTTCGTCTCGTCTTCGCTAGTTATTAGACGTTCGTCTGGTTTCGTTCATTATTATTAGATCATAGAGACCGCTCGTACCATTATACCGAACTCCCTTAATAATCAAATCCTTTCCGTCTATCTTTACCGGTGTCTTGCCAATTGCCCACTTATCGCTTGAAATGTCGTAAAGAACTCCATAAGTGGTATCAATTGCATTAGATGCATCGCTTAGCATGCGTTCTATGTACATTCGTGGTAATGGATCATATTGTTCCAGAAATTCTCTCGATGCAGAGGTATTGAGTGAAATAGAATCGGTGGTATTCGCTACATGTTCTTCTTCTTCTTCTTCGACTTGGGGTGTAATTTCTCCAATCACGCTAGTCTCGAGGAACGATGGTGTCTCTTGACGCAGAGGATTTCTTTGAAAATACGGAAGTCGAGCGAACGGACTAACATAATTCCTACCACTTAAAGAAGATGATCTTCGTTTGTTAATTCCTCGAAAATAATAAGGTATGGATGGCGTGGTACTATACTGCTGAATTGGTGACCTTTTATTTTTGATAGGGGACGAATGACGTTTTGGTGACGTTTTATGAATACCTCCTCCTCTTCCGGCTCCGTCTTTCGTTCGATCTTTAGTAGCGGTTCGATTTTCTTTTCGATTTTTGTAAGTGGTTTGTAAGCTTTAATGAAATATGTCTATTTAGTAAATCGATCCTTAAGATGATCATATTTTTGCTGTATAGCTTTACGAACTTGAATTATACTTTTCATCAACGCTAATCTCTTGTTATCCATCGGTGCAGATCAACAATAAAACAGATAAACAGGTCTAGCAGGTAAATAAACAGGTCTGTTATTTACGCTATTTACTTGTAGGCTGTTTGATTCCAAATGATATTTTAAGGATACCGCTAGGGTATTATATACTGATCGAAGCCTTTCCAAAAACGACCGTTTTGTACTTCAGCGTTCTTATTTATTACGATGAATCCGTATCGATTTCGCCAACTCTCTGAGCACATGTCACGAAACAATAGCATGCTTACAATTGAGGCGACACGGTCTTCATATATGTGACGCAAATTCAAATAATCCTGTTTGAAAAGCACTATCAAACTCGCGTTGTCTCTAATCAACTGTTTGGGGATTTTAGTATAGGTTTGACCCAAGTAGAAGCAGTCAATGTTATTGTGACCACCCATTGAAAAGTACGCTCTAATATGATTCTGTTTTTCGCAAGCGATATCGTCAAAGATAAACACTGAATTGGGTTTTGCCACGCTCGGTTCCATAAAATCAGCATTATCCTTGAAGCAATAATAACCAATATCTTTCATATTTTCCTGATTCCACGGTTTCGAATAGACATACACGTATTTGAAACGAAGACCGTTCGGTTCAGTTAGGAGACTGAGTATGGTGTTTGTTTTCCCACAATTGGAAGGGCCACAAATTATAGCGCGTACGCTGTTTGGAAGTAACTTCCTATGCCGTTGTATCTCCCTATTTCCAGCTCGAGTCAAATCATCGAGATTTGCAATAGGTAGTTTTTGAGTTTGAACCACTACTGTTGTTGTTGGTGATTGTCAATTAAAACTGCACAACTTGTCAATATGATTATTTATTTATACACCTAATATTACAACATACATCTAATATTACAAGAAATTGTTATAACATATTACAGTTTCTTCACTTCTCCTATCAGAGGATTGTATTGCACCATGGCATCGTGTAGTATGAGGCAATAGGTAACAATGCAGGCTGCAAACTCCTCCAGAGCTTCCATTTCAAGTTTTACATCTACCGTCGAGTGTTTTAGCGATTCATTTTGTTTTGAGCAGTCCATTACGAATATTGGACATGTTTTGAAACAATGCATCCTGATGTTCATGAGTGCTGTTGGTATAATAGTCTCTTCGAAAATTTAAATAGTTTTGGTAGGCCGTTATGTACTTGATGACATTGAAATCCATCGCTTCGTATGGGTAACATTCTGAATTGAGGTGTAACTTTAGATTGCGAATATTCACATTATCGAAATCTGTCGCTCTTTCCGTCGTTGAAAACTTTTTCCCCTTTTGAAAAGCCACAATTACCCATCGAGGCTTCTCTAATTGAGCGGAAGTTTTAATTGGCCAGATGTCCGACTGTGTTTGTTTTAAAGCTGGCACTTCACATAGTTGCCATTGACGAAACGAAATTGTAATGGTTGTATTTTTATTAATTTGTTGGAACAGACTTAGTTTGGCACTGTCGCTTAGCATCACATGCGGAATCTTCCATAGAATTTTGTTTAGGATTATTTTAGCATCGTTTGCGGTGCCCTTATAG
Organism: Vesta saturnalis; assembly: GCA_036346205.1. NCBI lineage: Eukaryota > Metazoa > Arthropoda > Insecta > Coleoptera > Lampyridae > Vesta > Vesta saturnalis. Next base: position 1,572,023 of record JARFJB010002026.1, read on the forward strand.
CAATCAGCATCGCTTCTCGAACGTATTAAGACCAACAAATTTTTGAAGTGTTTTTTAATTGTTTTTAAGTACAAAGCCTAACCGATAGGGTTTCAAAAATATTGCCCAGCCGTTTGGTTTTCCTACAGCGTTGGCTTCCATTGTACGATTATGGCGTGAAGTTTCATCTATTATTTTCCGCGCACCGCTAGAAGCGTTAACCGCTTTTGCAATACCCGCTGCCCCTCCGCCTAAAGCGCCAACGGCGGATAATCCCGCAAGTAATGGTATAATAAATGGTAAAAATCCACCCTCTTTAGGAAGGGGAATTACTCTGGGAACGCTTACTCTTCCCTTCCCACCTAAGCTTTTCACAGCCAATTTTGCTGCTGTAAAAGCTGATTTTATAGCCTTTATAGTACTAGGACTGTTTTTCATTTTCTTGGTAATTATTCTACGCAATTTCAATAGACTGCTACGTGGTCGTTTTGTTCTGCTAACACCCATTCCTAACTTTCTTTTTGCCTTCATTATACGATGATCTAAAGCGGCTGTTCGTTCACCTAACTTGGCGTCGAATGTCTTAACACGATCCCAAGCTTTTCTTTGCAAAATATGATCCGCTCGATGTCTACTAGCCAAGTATTTACTACACCTATAACTGATGTGAGTTTTGCAATGAGTGTCTAGGAGGTTAATACCGGGATCACCACGTTGAAGCCTTTTATCCAATTTAGTTCCGGGACCACAATACTGATACCCGGGAATATGGAGTTCAATCGGTAGTTTATTAATGAGATTATTAACCAGACCACACCCACGTGCGCTTCTTCGCTTCACAACTAACATTTTTGGCATGGAAGTAGGAATTGCTGTAATTATAGGTAACGATCAATGCTACAATCAAAAAACAAACAGGTGTTTTACCAATATTTTATTTATTCATATATGTGATACAGTAAACAGCTAGGTCGATAATGCAACATCTCCATAATACAAACTGTATTATGAGAATTTATATCGTACTGGTAACTCAACAAATTTTCAAAGTAGCGATAAATGTTATCGTTGTTGGTTGCATCATCGCCATACTCCATCTTATGAAAGTGGCGGTAGTTGTTGACCTGTTCGATGAAGTTTTGAAATAAATAGGGAAGACCGTATGATTCCACTAATTCTAACCGATAGTTAATTATATCCTTTAAGTTGGAAAGCTCTTCAGTGTCGTTCTTGTTCAACGTACAGTAACGACCGTGGTTTTGCTGAATGTTACGCTTTTTAATAGTCTTTCTTCCCAATTATAACAAATAGTAAAATTGCTACCAAGCAGTTCCGAACTTTGCTCGTATTCAATGTCCGTCTCCTCGTTGATATTTAACCAATCAATGTGGTTTTCAGTCTCTTGTGAACAAAAAAACTTCATTTCCAGATATGTTTGCCACTTGAGTAGCATCTTCCAATTTTCTCTTTTCATAACGAGGAGCCCGTCTGCACATGCGATTCGTACAACTGGCGCAAGATGTAGTTGCGTACTGTATCTAATTTCAATACATTTTTTGAAAGAATTGACCTCGAATAAATCGTATGATCTACAATCAATTAAACGTTCACCGGTAGGACTGTTATACACAGTTTCAGTTGAGGAAGACCACTTGGTAGATGTAGCTGCTGTAGTAGAACTATCCCCATCATTACTACACCAACACGAACATGTGAAGAAGCTATTACAGCTATTCTTGCTATCCATGTAGAATCTTTTCAAATTCATTCGATGGACTTGCGTTGACAACAACTGATGAATTTGTAACCGCAAATATATATTTTATTATTATTATATATTGTTTTCCCCACTTCATAACATTATTCTGATGATAGAGGGGAGAACTGTTCTTGGAACCTATCATGATATATCTCAACACGATGTTGCTCTTGTAGTACGGGTGATAAAATGCATTCCAATTCTTTTATTTTACGACGGAAACGTAATCAATCCAGCGCCATACTTTCGCACAAACCTCTTCTTACATTACGATAAGCAAAAGCCCACACTACCATATTATACACTACATTTTTAGTCTCATCAATAACAACTCTCTTCATTATGATGTACCTACTCTTCATTTAATCAAGAATTAAAAAGACATTTTTTGCAATAAAAAAATATATAATTTATTTTCATACAGTTATATGTAGATATATATTATTATTTTTATAGAAATGTTAAATTAGTTGCCTTTCCTACAGTTCCGGCTCTGGTGATGTACACGTCTTTATCAGCCAAATATTGTTTAAACTTTTCAATGCAATCTTCTTTTTTGAAGTATTCATAAAATCGTAAGGGAATTATACATATAAGTTCTCAGTTTCAACGATAATATGTTTGTCATATCTCGTGTCGATAGTATTCATATCAATCACTTTATATTTTGCATCCACCTCTTGTTTCAAGCGTTCCACCGCTGTTCTCAGGGCGGTTGCTTTGGTCCATTGCTCTTGAGCGTATGTCATCCACATGTTTTACACAGCACTCACTACGCATTACACTATTTTCTTGTATTATTACTCTAAACTCCCCACTATGTTACATTAGTGCAGATATGAACCATCTATTTGATTACCGCACAAATCTGGTTACGCGCTATTTCTAATAATGACACGCATCAGCTATTTTTTAAATTATCGTGCTGTCACTATATTTTTTAGCTAAGATGCGAACGGACTATTTTTAGCTATGATGCGACCACCTTTTAGTGAGGACATAATTTTTAGCTATGATACAACCACCTTTTAGCGAGGACGCAAACCAGATGTGTGTCTCGTACAGACACGAACCACACATATCTGGTTATTTCCTTTTGTGACAGTTTTGCATAGCAGAGATCCAAACCACACATGTGTTTGGTCACCTACTATTTTTTAATGATGACTCGCACCAGCTATTTTTAATGATGGTGCTGTCACTATAATTTTTAGCTAAGACGTGAACCGCATATTTTTATATATGACGCGGTCACCTTTTACTGCAGACATGCACCGACTATTTTTAGCTATTATACACCACATTTTAGCGAAGACGCGAACCAGCTATCATCTGACCCCCCCAAGGTGACCTTACAAATCTAGCGACTTTTCTAGTGACTTTTTTAAATATAGTGACTTTTTGGGTTAGGATCGGCTTTGTATTACTACTGACGACATATTTGCTGAGATTCTATTTCAAATAAACAATAAGATAGTATAGTTGCAGGAACGGTATAAAACAAAGAATCAACCATTTCTGAAACCCCGACATACGAACTAAAAGAATTGATGGGACTAATAATTCTGCTGGTCTTTGTGCTGATATTTTAGGAGACGAGGCGTATTGGAGTTCGAGATATAGAACAACTATGAGAAAAGAGAGATTTAATTTTTTGATAAACTCATTGCGATTTGACAAAGCAAGAATGTATCTTTCCAATAAGCCGAATAAGTATAGTATACAGTTATGTTGTGCGATGTGGCAACTAAATATGTTATAAATGCAAATCCAGGAAAGTCAACTAAAACTGATGTAGCTCCCCTAACAGATTATTTCTTCGAAACTCTTACTTACCCAGTTTGGGGAAGTAATCGCAATATAACTACGGATAACTGGTTCACCAGAGTACCTCTGACCAATAAATTACTTGCTTATCCGTATAAATTAACAGCAGTCGACACAATGTGAAAAACAAACTACTTCGAAAATGCTCGATGACAAGGACCGAGAGTGCGAAAAATTAGTAGCTGTTTCGATACAAATATTACTTTACTTTGCTATAAAGTTAAACGAAACAAGAATGCATTTTTGTCGTCGATGCATACTAATAATGCGATAAATACCACTACCTTGCAGCCTGAAATAGTACATGTATATAACTCTACAAAGGAGCTCTATACACATTTGACCAGATGGCCCAAAATATGTGCTGTAACAGAAAGACCAGACGTTGGACCCTTTGTGTGTTCTGCACATTCTCAAAGCCCCTATATCAAAACGTTATTGTTGCCGATTTCACACCAACACAATTATAAAACGTTAAACATATGATAATTTACCTAAGCAAGCATTTCAAAGATCCCGCCCCAATTCCTCATCAGGACAGGTAATGCGGACGATTTTTTTTGTTGGAAACATTAATAAAACAACTTGTATGACCAGTTCATAAACAAGTACTTACCACTTGCACTGAATTTCTCAGAGATTTTTTCGATGCCTGGTCTTGTGCAATTTTGTTGCACTAATCCGATCGTCTATAGTCATCTAAAGTTGCATACAGTTACACCTCTTCGTAGAACTGTATTTTAAATTGGAAATCGTCACGTAGTTTGTACTAAAAGCGAGAAACAAACACTGAATTCCAGAATTTCATATGGCATGTCGCTCGTGTAGGCTTCTCATAGCGTGAAGTGGCGTGGTGAAGGCCGGAGTCACCACGCCAGTACCACGTCGCCACTATCTGTATTGGCTCACAGGCTGACATGCAGGTGGCATATACCCACACCACGCCAGTCCCACGCCACCACCACGTACTCGTTCTGTGTGAATTGCGCCTTAGATTTCTATGTGCCGGTTGAACAGATGTGGGTTACCTCAAGATCATTTTAATCTCGAGATTGAGGAACATGATTGGTGTAAATTACGTCAGTCTGTCAAAAAATAGCTTCTTATCCCACAAGAAGAGGCAATTCTGGCCTATTTGCAACTTTGTGAAACCTATGCCTGTCATGAATAGAGAATGTAAATATCTAAACATGTGTCACGTTCACACGTGTAATCAAACCACACCGCACGCATGTTGAAATGAAATTAAAACAAAAAGAGCAAGAAAAAATAAGTAGAAACGTAATTGTTAAAGGCATGGAAATAAATGAGCATAAAGTTCATTGAACTATGGAGGATCAAATGAACCTCAAAGCAACAATAGAAAATGTTAAAATAGTCACAACCAAGGAAAACAAAAAATTAACAGTAGTAAAAATGCAACACTGGCAAGATAAGATACAAGTTATGAAGAAAAAATATAAGTTAAAAGGCACTAATATTTACATCGAAGAGGATCTAACAAAAGCAGAGCAATGAAAGAAAAAAGAAAGGAGCAACACAGTGAAAACTGAAATTAAGATCAATGGAAAAGAATGAGTATGAAATGGATGAACGGAAACTCTAGAAGAAAAAAGAGAGACGAAAAACTACCAAGGGAGGAGGATGGCGCAATAAATAAAGACTCGACCACGGCAATGAGTAGGGATATGAATCAAAGTAAAATGGAAAAGAAAAAAAGACAAACATAAGATACAAAACATAAAGAAAAATACAGTAAGAATTGGTTCATGGAACGGTAACCCGCTATTAAGGTCAAAAAATAGAGGAAGTTGCTAGAGAATTGAAAAGGTACAATGTAGACATAGCAGGCTTACAAGAGATAAGATGGAGTGGAGAAGGAGTAGTGGACAAGGGACAATACGTAATCTAGTACGCGGGAGAAAAGAAACAGAGATATGGGGGCACAGCTTTCTTAGTACAAAGTGAATTAAAACAGAATATACTAACGTTTAGAGCAATAAATGGAATGGATTATCCTATATCAGAATTCAATTTGAACAAAAAACAAATCAATAATAAACGTATATGCACCAATGGAACGAGCAGATGAAGAAAGTAAATACAGATTTTATAACGCACCAGAAAATTTATATGAGCAGGTACAGAAAAGGGATACGTTCATAATACTTGGAGATTTTAACACCCAAGTGGGGAGAGAAATTTGTTACAGAGATGTAGCAGATATTCATACTATTCATGAAGTAACGAATGAAAATGGAGAGATGATGTCCAATTCTGTAGCAGCAATAAATATGTTTATAATGAGTTCGAAATTCAGGCATAAGCCACAAGATTACGTGGATGCTACCTGGTTCGACGGATGGTAATCAAATAGATCACATACTTGTAAAGAAAAAGAAGTTGTAACGGGATCAATGATACAACATCGTTATGTTTTATTTCGGTAGAGTTTTTAATCTCTTTTCAACGATATATAATTTTGAATAGGTTATATTAGAAAAAATTCTGGAAAAACGGTTTTACAGTTAAAAAATTAATGAATTCAATTAACAGACAAATCTTAGTTACCGGTGTTTTAATAACAAACAAAACCCTGTTTTCATTTTGACAAGCAATGTCTTCTGTGCGTTTTTAATTCGTTGTGCATAGTACTAGTATTTACTGTATTAATAATCTTTGACCAAAATAGCACCGCTCATAGAGCAATAAAGAATTTAAGTGTTAATAATGATTGGGTTTGGCGATCGAGTAAGAACTCACCAAGAAGTATGTCGACTTTTCAGACATCCTGATAAGATACGGAAATAAGCCAGTCAGCAGAATAGAAAATAAATTTCAAGAACACGGTACTTTACAAAAACTGGCCGTCCTATGACAAAATTAACCGAAGATGTGCAGCTTAATATTTTACTGGAATTTCAAGATAATCCGCATTCAACTGGTCTAAACGCTGCTTTGGAACACTTTGGTACTGAACCATTTAAAAATACAAAAATTTTACCCTTATAAGATAAAATTGATCCATGAGTTATCAGAGACAAATGAAGGAAATGTGCACTCGTGATCCAATGTTCTTGCGGCGTATAGTATTTTCGGATGAAGCAAGTTTTTCTTTACATGGAACTGTCAATAGGCAAAATTTTCGATATTCGTCTAGGGAAAATCCACACTGGACACAGGAATCCCATACCCAATATCCCCAAAAGCTCAACGTATGGCCAGGAATTCTCGGTGATAGATTTTAGGGCCATTCTTTTTCGACGCTAATTTGACTGGGGAAAGATAGCTAGACTTTTTACAATTTGAATTACTACCTGTATTAGCGATACTATTTCCGAATGAAAACGTCTCCGACGTACCAAACAGTAACATTTGGCTGCAACATGATGGTACTCCGCCGCACTATGCAGGCGTTATTTAGACGAAGTGTTCCCAGGAAGATGGATAGGAAGAAGAGGTTCAATGGAATGGCTGGCTAGGTCTCCTGATCTAACGCCATTAGACTGTGGGGCCACTTAAAAAACATGGTGCACAAAAATCGACCTAACAATTTAGAGGACCATCAAGAAAGAATTCGGAATGAGTGTAGGTTAATAACGCCTCAAATGCTTCAAAACGTAGAGAATGCGTTTTATAACCCTCTTGGATATTGTCAGACGGTGCAGGGTCATAAGTAATTGTCGAAGTCTAAAAAGCATTGTTTGTTATTAAAATCTCGATAACTAGGATTAGTCTGTAAGACTGTTTTTATTGAATTTTTTCTTATGTAACCTATTCAAAATTTCATATCGTTGAAAAGAGATTAAAAAACTGTATCGAAATAAAAAATACAGGTTGTCATTTAAAAAAAATATTGATGACGTCACAACTTTCAAAAAATTGATGGAAACATCTGAAATAGTATATTAAGTATCTAGAACAGTAACTACATTTTACCGATCGAAGACAATTGTTTGGAGGAAAGCAACCAGATAGAGCATAGTCACGCAAAAAAAAACATTTTCAAATGCGCTTAATTTAAATCCCTAAACCCCTTTTACATTTTGTCTCTAACATATAGATTGATGGAGTTAATTAATCCGCTACTTAATTTCCCCACTGTATAATGAAACAAATTACGGAGAAATGCTATGTCATTGAGGCCGATGAAGGACAGGAAAGAATGAAAAAATTAGTTAACATGGCAAAAACATACCAGGACCTGTGAGTAAGAGATAAATATTTAGCAGAAATGTGGTCTTATCACTCTTATCCACCACGGAAAATGGATTAGAAAAGCCAAAATGCAGCTACAGTTTCTTCGGAAATGTATAGCTTAACTATATAACTTATACGCACACACGCACACACGAACACACACGCATTAAAATGCTTATATTTTGGGTATTAAGTCGTGTATTTTTATTTATCTTACACATAAATTTAAAAATTATAATAACAATTAAGTATATAAGTAGTTATGTACACACTAATAAACAAATAAATCTCTTACAATGTATTGTTCGATCACAGAAGAAAAACAGAACCAATTTCTTTAAATACCTATTTAAAGTATTCCGAATTGTGACACATTGCTAGATAATCCATACAATAACCACATTAATTGACACGATTCATATAGAATTAGAATTGGAACTTTATGTGAAAAATATTTTTAGCTAGCAAAATAATAAACGTTGGGCGTGGAACACGAAAACTATATTTTAAGTTCAAACTGTACCGGAAACAGTTTCTTTCAGGAAATCCGTTAAAAGTTGACTTTCCTCTTGATAAATTTCATCATAGTTTTCTATATACGACATCTGTCCATATTTTATTTATGGATACAGTATTTTATTTTTCAAACACACGTTTCAGTACAAAGTTAGCTTTTAATTAATAATTTTAAAAACAGATAACTAATGTGTTAATAAACTGCAAATATTTAATTTATTTTCAACATTAACAAAATTTATTTGGTAACTTTTTTAGCATAAAGTAATTTTAATTTAGAAATTAATTTATTTAACACAGATTGAGATTTAATTTGGAGTTGAAAAGTGATGGTGGATAAAGTATAACTTTTAATTTATTCGATGCAATAGGACTGTACAAGCGTGCAAAAGATGCTACGCTAAGTATATTTATAATGATAATGATTAATTTCTTGTCAAAAGTTGCAAAGAGTATAAATCTTAAAGCAGCCGAGGTAAACTTGCAAGCGGGCGTTACCGCATTATCTCAGTTAGTCTTTACTTATTTAAGCCTCAATTTAAGGATGAAATACTCTAAAATGTACCAATAGAAACTTTACTGCTTTAAGAATGAAACTGTTTGATTAACGACATTTTACGAGGAAAGTCATTACGATGTCATAAATTAGCCAGAAAGTAATTCTTACTTTATAAAAGAGCTTCATTTTGATACAGAGTTCAGCGAGTTCTATACATACTTCCACGCACAAAAGGGTTGGTTTCATAAGTTTAAATTGAAATAATTACAATTTAATCACATTCTCTATTAACCAAAAGTCTTTCTATTATGTTTCTTTTGACTTTCACACAAAGACCAAATTCATAGATACGAATTATATAATGTAAGGTATTGAACTGTAATAAATTGTCACGCATTTCTGATTGACTTTGATTTTTGGTAGTAATTATTTTTATTACAACAAAACGGATTGGTCCTTAACAGAACTTTTCCTGATTTATTATTAGTTAGTAACTCTATTCAATTTATTTCGAAGAATGGAGAATAGATATTAGAAAAACCACTACTAACTTAGCATGTCAATATTTAAGCGTGCGTGAGTCATATCAGAATCTCTCGAACATATACATATGTATGTATATTAGAATATCCTATATCCAACAAAAATAAATTTTATTATTAAACATTTTGGTAGAAAGCGAACTAAGGTTGGACAGACAAATTAAGAAAGGTGTGCGGTACTATAATCAATAAGCCAACTAACTCTTTGGTAACTTGGATTTAATACTACGTACCTTTACATGTAATAATTACACTTTATATTTATGGGAAATCACGGTTTTTTACAAAAGGTCGAAAATAAATTAATAATTAAGACTGTTTGAGGAAGGTATACTCTATGTTCACTTCTGCAATTTAGATTATGTAATGGATGCATTAGTAATTCGAATTTCGCGTTGTTATATACCTAACATTAAATGGTTGTTGGTTCTTTGTGTGTAGATGTAATTAATATTAAGATGAAAAGCTTGAGTTTGTATCGACGACTATTTACATATTAAATTGGAAAGCTTTGAAATAAACGCAGTAATTTGCCGGTCATGACTGTTTTGTAAAAGGGAGCAAATAGAGACGCTGTCATAATGACTGAATTGAATCAGTCGCATTAAGTAAGCGATCAGGGTTGGTTGAAAGTAACCAAACGGTTAACGGTTAGAAAGTTATTGCTGCAGCATAAGTTACGCTGCCACTAAAATTGTGATATTATAACGAAAATTTAGTTAGTATTGTGTTAAGAGAATATAACTGATATTTTCCTTATTAATGTGAGGAAAGACTAAAGCAAATTAAAGAGTAAAAATTGTCAAGTTGGTGATAAAAAAGATTACGCAATAATTTAAAATCGCGCCTTAAGTGCGCATAGAAAGTGCTCCAAGTTGGTGTTTTGATAGCGAGTGATAAATATAAATAAGACAATCGATCTAGGGTAATAGATCGATATAGAAAGTACAATAACCAAAAAAACATTGATAATTAAAATCATAGCCGTTCGTAGCTCGCTTGCAGTTTACCGCGCACACCATTTGAAGTTAAAACTTAACAGTTAAGTAGAAACTGGTTAAGGTAAATATATCAGCAACCATTTACAAAGATCATTAAATTGTGGCCAAGAAAATTAGAATCGTGTTCATCCATAACAAACGTATCAGAAGAGAACAAAGGAGTATTAGAGATAGAACTCTAATTTTTTGTTAGCGATAAGGTTTATTTGAATATATAGGGTCGGTAAGATAATTTTCATATACGAGAGACAAAAAAATAACGGACAGGTTTACCAGGGCTAAGAGTGGGGCGATATAGATTTGCCGCTAAGCTCCTAGATTGAAGTCGGAGAGGGCGTGCGGTCCTTTTCGATAAGGATGAATTAGTAAGTTAAAAAAAATGAGGTGACACTGACTCACTATACTCGCCCGTACTTGAGGCAGAAAGTGCTGAAGATGGAGGTTCACAAACTCAATAGCCGGTCTTAACTTAGCTGCCCTCAAACAGCAACTGATTGTACTTGTATTTGAAATTAGACAATTAAACAAATAATTAGACAAACATTTAACACAATCGCAAAATATCATTTATTTACAAACGCACCGACCAGAAATATTTTTTTTTTACAGTGGCCTGAAGGGCCTTCCACAAACTATCAGAAACAATTGAATTTTACAAGTTCTACAATTCTTGTTAAAAACCAACTTACCTACCTTTTTTCGTTACAAAATTTTTTACAATTTATGTACAACGTAACCTAGTTAATCGAGTTCTATTCGCCGCCTTGTACGTACACTCGCTTGTACCTAACCTGTATGCTGTCTGCAATTGCTCGTTTTATTTACGTTACTAAAATGACTTCTCATGCGTTTCTAACCTTAAGAATTTTGCTGTATCACTTTGTCTTTTTTTTGGTTTGCTTCTAAAACCAAGTGAAATTTGAGTTGCTCAGTTAGGTGTAGGTATAACAGAAACAATTTTTACAATTACAATTCTCAACGAAATTATTCTCATTTTGTAAGTACATTATTGAAATTGTCACTAGTACATTCTTCAGTTGAACGAAAGCCACACTCGGACGACCATGTAAGTATGAACAAGAATCAACCATTCATAGTTAAAAATTTATTATTGATTGCAGCATGTAGACGTCGATAAACTATACACACAATAAAGGCACTGATTGTACTTCTCTGATTATGGCACTAACCTGTATTGAACAGCTGATGTGTACGGTAACACTTCTACAGAGACACCCAAATCTCAAAATGACCATCAATGGAAGAGTGCTCGTATAATTCTTCAATAACCAATTCGTACCAGGCGAATTGTGCAATGCGTGATCCTTATCCTATTATAGGTACAACGGTCAATTATAATATACTCCGAAACATACATCCTGGGATACGACTTTATATTAGAATCGTACCACGAAATTATAAACCAAAATTGAGATTGCGTCTGCAATTTAAGACAAAAAAAGACTACAGGAAAATAAACCCTTCATCGAAGGGTTTCAGGTATGGAAGCTGAGATAGGCTATAGTTAACTTTTTGATCCTCCGGGGAGTGCACGGATTGAAACTTAATTAAACTATTACACGGTAATTTTCAAATCGTTTAATGAGTGTAATGGGCTTAATCCCTTATATAAAAAGATAACTATTAATTAGTTGATTGTCCAATACACCTTGTTAACAAAATTTTTCTTGAATTACTTAAGATGGCCGACGAAAAAGATGAAGAATAGTCACAAGGCTATTCAAAATTACCACTATCACTAGATAATTTTTAAATATGTCAAGTAGTGGAAAGAATGTTAAAAGAGAATGCAGATTCCTATATGCCTTTTATTTAATTACAGAAACCTATATATTTGTTAAAATAAAGGTCTGATTTTCCTTAATGATTACTTCCCCATAAGATGACGCTACTTGAAACTATTTTTTATAATTTATATTTTCAATGTATGTTTATGTGTCAAATTAAAACATAACAGAAGAGCGGCTCCAGCTTGGTGACAGAGAACGTCATCAACCTAAACGAGGCCTCAAATTGTCAGCCGGAAGCGCAAGAATTACGTCATCAGCTCGGACGGACGGAGTGATAAACAAGTAAGATTATTTATGGTGCAAATAAAAGAGACTTTGTTGCGTTTTATTTCTTTTTGAATTTATGTTTAAATATCAATGCTGAACGAAAATATATTTCGCTCATCACTGATAAAGGATTCTTTTGCATGTTACTATTTAGAAATACTACTTAGAATAAGAATTGATTTTTATATAATACTGTAACCAAAATAGCCGGCTTTCCGAATATTGGTTTAATTAAATGGGTATCACTTTTGATTTATTTTTATTATTGACTATTGCAAATATTAAAGAGCTTATACAAAAATTGAATGTGTAAATACTGAAGGAAGCAAGTTCAATTGATTACAAAATACAGGTAATTAATATCAGATTGAGGATAATTTTAATAAATGATAACAATCATGTGGTTTTTATTCAGCTTCGCGCCATAATGGTAGCTCCTTCCTAAAAATTATGTAGGATGCACTTCTATGATTTATATTTGGTTTTACTATAAAACCAAATCTAACACATTTTATTAGATAAATGAAACAGTTAGGTACCAAGAACGGTATTGTAGGTTGCGGACCGCGAAAATTTTATTATTGTAATAAACGTTTGTCAAATCGCATTGTTACCGCGATAGAAAAGATAATTAGTGGATTGTTAATATCTTGATGTTACGTCGTAATTTGCTAATGTTTTCGGAATATTTTATTGTATACATTTTCGTATAAGAAATGTGAGAATGTATGTAACTGTATTGGCTAGGGGTTGAAAAACACATGTTGGGGTTTGAGTAGCAGGTGTACGCTTAAAAGCTGCTTTACCGAAGGGGCGTAACGAATCATTGGAATTTCTTATGCGCGCTCTTGATGTAACAGTGTCATTGATCTGATGATTAATTACGGCTGAACATAGCCCAGATCCAAAGGGATCTTTGTTTAGTACGTGTAATCGTTCAATAATTAATATGAAACTGTTCCAACATAATAATTTTTTGTTTTTTATTACTTTTGAAAAATGGGAGTTGATTCCAGGAGTAAAGGTAGTTAGTTTGAAATCGGGGAAAGGTAGTTAGAGTTAGAGTGTCGACGGAGCCAGATTGATAGGGTTAATTAAATACCTACATTGTAAACAGTTTGTCTTTAAAATAATTCTTGCGTGTACATTTTCTTGTGAATTAGTCAACACTAATTTATCTTTTTTTTCGAGTGTTAGTTGTAATGTGTTTTTCAAATATTAATCTATAAATAACAGTCACTCTTTTTGAAGTTAAACCGCATATGTTAACTATTCGTGTCTGTGGTCAATTGAAGGAATTCAAGTGTAAGTAGGTATTTTTACATAAATTAAGGCCGACAGCTAATTCTACATGCCTGTATAACCTATTAAAAATTGAGCATTGCCTTCCAACAGTATCTTATTCGCACGCGGGCTCATTAAACTGAAATCTGTTGGAATAAAAGACAGTACAGGGCTCCCTCACTCTTGTATTTGTGAATTAGCATTGTTGTTTGTTGTTTATATTTATATTTGTGTAGAGGTGGACTGGTGAACGGGTACATGATACCGCTCTGGTTATTAACTATAATGTGCAACTGCCAAGTGAGTACACATTTCCGGGTTCAGATAACCATTAAACACCTCGAACTTTATTTTTGTTGTTTTTATTGTTGGATAGATGAATGTGTAATCTGAGAAAGGGGCGCTTTACTTTTCTAACGCAATCAAACGTATATTCCGGTCACGATGTTCTGATATATTTATAACTTACCCTTGTAAGGCTTTGTTTTAATGAGTTTTTTGTCAGTTTGTTAAGTAGAATTATTTGCCTGCGAACTAATTTCTCTTTATATGTAATTTCTTGTAACTGTACCTATGTATTTTATGCTTTAGTGGTCACTAAACAATTGTGTAAATGTAAATTCCTTGTCTATTTTCTTTTGTCTTTGCCTTTATCTTATTATCACCTGTGCAATTTTACAGTGGTGGTATTTTATATGTACCGTAATTTACTTTATTGTTTTATGTGCTTATTTACTTAAAGACCACCATGATTGGTTTTGAAGGGCCACATATTTGGTATTACGATTTTTATTCTGATTATTTATAACACGATTGTGGGTGTGACCACATGGATCCTTTGTTGTGTTTATGTGTAACTAAACTGCTTTTTATTTATTTTTCTCTTAATGTTATAATTTTGTACGCATTTTAACCTGATTTAATGATGTTTAATTAAATCTAACCGAGAAGTTATTTCTCGACCAAATACCAAAATTGAGGGGGACTGTTTGGTAGTACTATGAGAAACTTTACCATGTAGTTGATGTAATTTTTCTTGAATATCAGTCGAATTTGCGTTAATAGCCCTTATAATGACTGTTTTAAAGCTTAAACGTAACGTTGAGCTTACCCATTTGTAGAAGGGTGGTACGGTGCGCTTAAAGCATTATTGTTTTAGGAAATACTGAAAACGTGTAGACACAAAGTTTCTGCCGTTATCGCTTGCTAGTACTCCTGGTATACCGAAACGACTGAAAATTTCGCGACATAATTTTATAGTGTAGTGGTTGTAGTCATGTCTTTGGTAATGAAAATTTCGAGCCATCTCGAGTAAGCATCAATTAAAATAAAGTAGTAGTGACATAGAATGGCCCCGCATAATCTACGTGTACGCGATAGAATTTATTATATTATTGAGCTAGCTGGAGCGTCGCGATCAAAGTAAAAAGTAATTTATTAAACGATTATTAAAGTTTATTTATTGAAACAGAAATGTGATAACAATAAAAGTAATGACTAGTTAATGACGTTACCTTTATAAATTGAAACCACTTAGTTAAGATTGAAAGGTCAACCTTTTTGCATATAATAAAAATAATATTAATTTCTATTTTTATTACGTTGTTAATACAATCGTTATTAAGCTAGTGAAAATGGTATAAAACTTACAGCAGAGCTGGCTTTGAAGTTAAGTTTGTTCAATCTTCTCTTCCGCTAGCGTTCCCTCCCTACACTCTCCCTTCCGGCCGCTCTTTCAGGATTTAAACGCATTTTGACATTGTATTGTACTGGCCGGACGGGATAGTTTACGTTTATAATTATTTTCCACGACTATAGTTAAAGTCGTAAGTGGGCGTAAGTTCTTTAGATAGGGCTGATCGTTAGCTACCTAATTTTCACTCTAACCAAAAAACAAAAGAAGGTTTGATACATACATTATCCTATATCTTTTATAAAGCTAAATATATACACTTGTCCTACAATTACACCTATATTACCCCTATATTACTCCTGGTTTTGCAATTTATAAAATTATTTCTTTCATACCTACTTTGATTGGCAGGTCGAGTTCACGACTGTCACTACCTTGGCGCTATGTGTGTTGCCTATCTGGGAATAAAACCTATTGATCTTACATCACAAAATATAAAAAAAGTATAAACAATTCTAAACAGGAAGTAACAAAAATAAATTAAATAAACTCTACTGGACTTAATGTAAATGTAAATGTAAATGTAAATGTAAATGTAAATGTAAATGTAAATGTAAATGTAAATGTAAATGTAAATGAAACTAAGGATCATTCTGGTGGTCGTTGGCGATAATCTTAGATAATCATAGCCACTGCCTGGTTTCTGCGATTAATTGCAGGGGTCCTCTCCTGCTAACGTCTGGAAATATACAATCAAAGCACATGTGCTACAAGCACGTTAAGTATTTTGTAACTAAAAATACTAATTGCTGTGAAAATATACAATAAGTGTCGTATATTCTGTATTATGTGAGTTCAGGATTACACAGGATTAATAACAGGTGAATACTGAGTTTGTATTGGGGTGTAATAGTTAATGTCCTGCTACGAAACAACTGATTCACGAAAGTGACTTTAATTGAATACTATTTACAGATCAGGAGAATTACTAATATGTCATAATTAGTATAGCTATTATTTATGAATTCAATCATAAAAGGGACTGGAATTTATACACAGGGTGCAAGTTTTTATAAATACAGGTGAATATTGTATGCGGTTGGCATATTACTAATATATAGTATTCATGAATGAAATCATGAAAAGGGACTGGAATTTATACACAGGGCGCAGGGGTTTATAAATGCAGGTGAATGTTGTATGCGGTTGGAACGAATATATGCTGGTTGTTTATAATTCAATTAAATCTGGAATACAGGGGAAATTACATCTAATGCAGGTAACAGAGTAAATATATAATTATTGAATTGGTATTTGGTTATGGTTTGGTGTGACGGTTCGGAGTCGGATCTGCCGGCTAATGTCTAGGGTTGGTATCGCTAAGGGAGACGTATTAGTAGTATAGGTAGTTAAATATTCGGTCATAACTACCGTCTAATTAACCATGTTCTTCAACAACCATTAAGTACACTTTTCGGGGCGAACCACCTCCAAGAAAATTCTACTAATGATCGTGCCTTTCTACTCTGTGACGTGGGCTCTTATAACTGATAATTCTAAGTCTAGAAGTATTTAGCTTTTCGGGGGTAAAGTAAAGACTTCTTGCTTGGTCACATTTATCCATCCACGGTGTTACACCACCAAGAAGATTATATATAAAGGATGCGGGGTTAAGCAAATGATGCTGGTCAGGTTAGGTTAACAATACTGGCTAAGGGAGACTGGTTGAGGGATACTGGTCGGACTACTGGTCTAGTTGCTGGTCAGGATGATGGTCCGGCTACAGGTCTCGTTGCTGGTCAGGACACTGGTATGACTTCTGTCTGGTTGCTGGTCAGGATACTGGCCAAGCTTGTCTGGTCGCTGGTCAGGGTATTGGTAAAGATAAAATGCATAGGGCAAAACCAATAAGGGTAGAAGTATATTATAGGAAGTTGGTTAAGGAAGAAGTGTGTAGAATGTGAGTATAAGAGAAGAAGTAAAGAAGTGAATGTATAATGCGGGAGGTCTGGTATTTATAGGGAAAGTTTGTATGCGTTGAATAATGATAAAACAGTTGTGGAAGGAAATGAGAAATAAGTTTTGATAGGAATTATTTACTAGGATAGATTATAGTAAGGATTTTCAGGATCATTACACATTAACAAAACAAAGTATATATGGATCTGAACTTAAATATAATACATTTTTTTTACTTTAAAACAAATAAAGGAAGATGATTAATAAATTTACGGAACTCATCCTGGTACGGTACTCGAGGGAGGCTCTCATCTGACGGCGATCACCCAGAGCTTCCTTCCGGTCGTTGAAAAAGTAAGATTAACGGCACAGTTATAATAATGATTTTAAACTAGGATATAATTAACTCAACATACATGAATGCACTAAGTTAGAATATATTCTGATTACGTCCCTGTCTGGTAGAACACAAAAGCATATAACTCTAATGTATAGTTAGGTGTGATATATATATATATATATATATATATATATATATATATATATATATATATATATCTAACGGGATTTATTTAACTAATAGGAACGGTTTTAAATAGTGTTTTAAAACTAATTAAGGGAAATTAGAATGAGTTTTTGTTAGCTTGAAATTATAATGAGAAGGGTTTGGTATTCTTTCAGGCCCCTTTACTCTATTTAGAAATAACCACCGACGTAGTGGTGGACACAGATAGCTAAAATGAATTTACAGGGTTAATTACGCAGGGGAGATTTGATGGTGGATATTACACTATGGAATATTTTTGTACGAGAACGAGCAGTTTGTTCACAAGCGGCAGGTATCGTCCGTAAACGAATTATGGAGAAATGGTGGTGGTGGTGAATCTTTTATTTCGATACGGTTAAAGCTTCAACTATGATTCATTTACCTTTTGTTCGCCGGCGGATAAGATAGACTAAACGTTTTACGTAATCTCGATTTGAAAGAGTGTTTGATGCGGAAATAATTGTAATTTAGGTTAATCACGACGTCCGATCACTCCGAAAAGGAGTGGATTTTTAGAAACGGGCAATTACGTGAAGTAAGGGTAAATATAATACTCACTTTGTAATGAATAGACGGACTGAAGCTTTTATGTTAGAAGTAATGGTCGGATTTTGGTCTGGTTTATCGCTTTCATTTCGGTGATATTCTGCACTTTAGTAAGTTGCCGTGGCGACGCGTGGGTGTAAGTTTGTGTGTAATTATGTAATTCGGATCGATTATTAGACCTCCGTTGCGTTTTCTAATCGACACTGTGAGGCCGGCTTCTTTGTCCGACTGTGTAAGTGGAAAACAACATCGGGAATTAAATTCCCACCGTAACTTTCACCATAGGTGATTGTGTAGATATTGTACATAAAAACTTATGTGCGGGTGACGGCGAATTAAATGATAGCAGTCCAGGGTATACAGGAGTATTTGAGATGGCATCCGATGCGAAGTTCGCTCTCGGTAGCGTACCTGGCGACTTTATGATGGCGTGTACGGCTTCTGGTAGTGGTATAAGTTTAGAGATTAGTGGTCGCGTAAGTAGTGGGAAAATTCTTAATATTTTTGGAGCGACGCCGGAGGGGATAACAATTATTCGAATTTCTGCAATTTTTAGTAGAGTTGACTAATTAGCGAGTAATTAATTAAAAAAATAGCTAAGAGTTCAGGTTCTTTACAGTATCAATTTCATGCTGAACAGGTGTGGATTTACTAGATTTTTTTTTGTATGATTGTGAACCAGAACAGGCTAAATTAGGCCTATCGTGCTAAAGCACTCAGGAACACTTAGGAGGATGGATAGAGGGATAATGAATTTCCAATAGATGCCTAGGAACAGCTACCTTAAATTTTCTCATATCATAAGTGAGAGGAAAGCAGGAACTAGGGAGATCATTCCAGAGTTTAGAAGCCGTGTAGAAAAATGTGTATTGCGCCCGTTTGGTACAAGTGGAGATTTGTACTGCATACTGATGATGTGAATGAGCGAAACGAGTATTTCTCGCAAAGATAGCCCGAGATGGTATCAAAGAATATAATTCAGCAGCACAATAGCCGTTGTAATAACGATAATACAAAGAAAGAACTGAAACCATCCTTCTATGCTCAAGGGATTGTATGTGAGAAGTTAAGGACGGGTCATTTATAAGCCTAATCGCTCTCTTTTGAATACGATCAACGATATCGAGAGCGTATTGGGGAGCTCTAACCCAAAGGTGAGAATTATATTCCAGATGAGGCCGAATTTGGGCGTTATACAGCGGAAGGAGTTGTCGGGAGGTAAAGTACTGCTTAGATCTGTACAAAAAGCCTATTTTACGAGCAGCTGTTTTGGTAGCTGACAGAAGATGGTCAAGCCATGAGAGAATAAGAGCAAAATATCTGGTGTGGAACACCATACGACCTTCCAACCTACAAAATGGAAATTAAAAGAAATGAAATAATTTTAATAACTTTTTTTAGGATAATTATGCAACATATTTTATAAGAGGATCATTACAAAAATAGGCAACATTGTAAACGCAAAAACAATAATCTATGTCAGAATGACGTTTAAAACTTCAAATCAGATATAGGTTAATGGACATAAATACACGTTAACGTAAAATAAATTCCAAAGCCGTCCGCTTCTATAAAAATAAAAATAATACAGCTTCAGTATTTTCAATCATATTTATTTAATTTTTACATTTATTACGATTTACATTAAAAAACTTTGCAAAGAAAATTTATGTAAAACTAAATTTTGTTTAAAAAGTACGTCTACACTCTTTATAAAATTAAACGTTATTCAGATATTGAAAAAATTTGAACTAGCAACATAAATTCTACTTTAGGAATTTTTTTGCCGCTAAATTACGCTTCGTATCAAAGAATTGCGTAGAACATAATTAATCGACATGTTCAAGGTCTATATCCGGGTATATTTATACCTTTGAAATATGCAGCTGCTTTAGAAATAATATAAAAATCAAAAATACCACTAATAAACCCCCCCTTTTCGCGGCTGGATTCCTCCCAAAATCCAATCAGCTCTTAGCCAACTGAAAACAAGTTTAAATACAAAATTTTGAGTACGTAGGTATAATCGTTCTGGAGTTATAGTGGATACTAACATACGTTCATACACACACACACACACACACACACACACACACACACACACACACACACACACACACACACACACACACACCACAAACGCGCGCGCGCACGCACAAACGCACGCACGCACGCACCACACACACACACACACACACACACACACACAGCACACATGAATACACGCACACAGGCATACACGCACACAGGCATACACGCACACGCACACCACGCACGCACCCACGCACGCACGGACGAACGCACGCACGCAGACATACACATCACACACCACCACACCACCACACCACACCACACACACACCACGCACGCACGCACACGCACGCACGCACGCACGCACGCACGCACCACGCACACACACCACACACACACCACACCACACACACACACGCACACACGCACACACGCACACGCACACACGCAACACGCACACACGCACACCACACACACGCACACACGCACACACGCACGACGCACACCCACACGCAGCACACACGCACCACACAGCGCACACGCAAACACGCACGCACGCACGCACGCACGCACCAGCACCGCACCCAGCACGCACGCACGCAACGCACGCACACGCACGCAAGCACGCAAGCACACGCACAGCACGCAAAGCACGCAAGCACGCAAGCACGCAAGCACGCAAGCACGCAAGCACGCAAGCACGCAAGCACGCAAGCACGCAAGCACGCAAGCACGCAAGCACGCAAGCACGCAAGCACGCAAGCACGCAAGCACGCAAGCACGCAAGCACGCATGCACGCAAGCACATAAATTCTACTTTAGGAATTTTTTTGCCGCTAAATTACGCTTCGTATCAAAGAATTGCGTAAAACATAATTAATCGACATGTTTAAGGTCTATATCCGGGTATATTTATATCTTTGAAATATGCAGCTGCTTTAGAAATAATCAAAAAAATCAAAAATACCACTAATAAACCCCCCCTTTTCGCGGCTGGATTCCTCCCAAAATCCAATCAGCTCTTAGCCAACTGAAAACAAGTTTAAATACAAAATTTTGAGTACGTAGGTATAATCGTTCTGGAGTTATAGTGGATACTAACATACGTTCATCACCACCACACCCACACACGACACACACACACACACACATTACACAACACACACCTACAAACGCAATATCGCACATTCACACACACACACACACCACCACAACACGCAAGCACACGCACGCAGCATAGGCACGGCCGACAAAACGCACGCACGCAGACGACAAACACAGACATAGCACACTACACCACACCACACACACACCACACACACACACACACATCACATCACACACACACACACACACACACCACGCACACGCACGCACACGACACGCACGCACCACGCACGCACGCACCACGCACGCACGCACGCACGCACGCACACGCACCACACGCACGCACGCACGCACACACGCACGCACGCACACGCACGCACGCACGCACCGCACGCACGCACACGCACACACCACACACACACACACACACACACACACCACCACGCACCACGCACCACGCACGCCACGCACACGCACGCACGCACGAACACGCACGCACGCACGCACGCACGCACCACGCACGCAGCACGCACGCACGCACCACGCAAGCACGCACGCACGCACGCACGCACGCACGCACGCACGCACGCACGCACGCACGCACGCACGCACGCACGCACAGCACGCACGCACGCACGCACGCACGCACGCACGCACGCACGACACACACACACACACACACACACGACACACCACACACACGCACACGCACACGCACGCAACCGCACGACACGCACGCACGCACGACACGCCCACAGCACGCACAGCACACGCAAAGCACGCAAGCACGCAAGCACGCAAGCACGCAAGCACGCAACACGCAAGCACGCAAGCACAGCACGCAAGCACGCAAGCACGCAAGCACGCAAGCACGCAAGCACGCAAGCACGCAAGCACGCATGCACGCAAGCACGCAAGCACGCACGCACGCACGCACGCACGCACGAACGCAAGCACGCAAGCAAGCAAGCAAGCAAGCAAGCACCCACCCACCCACCCACCCATTTATAGACATCGCTGCTTATAATTGGTCTTATACCCTTAATAATTATAATTATATTTCATATATCTAAACTAAATGTGAAACGTTGGGAATAAAAGTAACCAGTTTACAAAAATTCTAACTTATAGTAAAGGTAAATTACACTAACGTTAACGAAAATTTAAACGTTACCCTAAATACTATTTTCTTAGAAAAATAACGGAACGAGTTTAATACCCGTAGCAACATGCATAGTATTCATGTCAGAAGACAATCGTGATTTTTTCACTTATCAATTTTACAGAAAAAATTATAGCTTTTCTAGATAGTAATTATTGATATTTCTAACTAAAAACCTCGTTTGATTCTCGAAGCGCAAGGTTCAACGCCGAGTGTTAGTGGTATCGGGCGACAATGATAATCGTGCGACCTTACGGTCGAGGTGAACATAGAAAAAAATGTATTTATTTAATGTTACACTTAAACTGCATTTAAACTTATCCAAATATATATAATTCTTCAATAACAACAAACACTAAATTGATATGGCTTATTTTAACCAAGTCACACCTCCCATACAAAACACGCAGTTTGCACCTACGCAAGTGGATCAAAACTACCAACTCCAGTGTGCACAACAAGGTTATCAATTCTCGCAACAGCTGCCAGCAAATAACTTCTATCCGAATCTGCAAATAAATAATATTCCACAAACACAACCTACAACTATCAAAACATTCCAACTTATTACCAAACACACACAACCCAGGTACGTCCTGATAACGATTGGCAAGTAGTGGAAAATAAGAAACGGTTGCGAAATACAGAAAAATCGCAAACTCAGGTCAAACAAAGCAAAAATGAAACATACTGGCTAAATCCATTCAATAGATGTGACGCCTTAAGCACAGATACAAATACAGATGAAGAAGAAGAATCAAATACTACTAGAAATGAAGAAAATAAAAAACCTAAACCTCCGACAATCTATATAGCTGGCGTTAAAGATATAAAACCACTAATCCAACTTTTACAAACGATAGCAAATAATAACTTTGAAATTAAAACTCTTAATAGTGAAGAAGTCAAAGTTCTGCCAAAAACTACTGAAATCTACACTGTCATAATAAAGGCCCTAAAGGAAAAGAACACACAATTTCACACTTACAAAAAAAAAGATGAACGAAACTTTAGCGTAGTCCTAAAAAATCTCCACCCATCAACCAATCGAAACGACATAAAACAAGAGCTTGCAAGTCAAGGACATGAAGTCATGAACATTACAAATATACGCCAGAGAACTACCAAACATCCACTACCTATGTTCTTGGCGAACTGAAACCTGCGGACACTAACAAGGACGTTTATAAGATTACCAGACTTCTCTATTCTATAGTAACCTTTGAGCCGCCAATTGCCAAACGCGAGGTACCGCAGTGTAGCAGATGTCAGCGACACGGACATACTAGGAACTTTTGTAACAGAGAGCCGCGATGTGTGAAGTGTACTGATTGCCACACAACTTCCCAATGTCCACGAAAGGTGAAAGATAAAAACGTTAAGTGCGTCAATTGCAAAGAAGACCATCCAGCTAATTATAGAGGATGCAAAACTTACAAAAAAATCCAGCAAAAACTGTATCCTCCTCTCCGAACTAAAATATTACCAACTATGAACCAACAGTCAGAGCAAAGCCACCCGCCAAACTCTCTCTATGCTCAAGTTGTAAGAACTCCCATGGCCCAACAACAGCAACCTGTACAACCTATAGAGTCCAATGATTTAATTGAACTAAAAAAATGTTAAAAACATTAATGGAGCAGATGGGTACCCTACTAAACCTTTTAACAATCGTCACAAAAATCAACCATGGCTCCACAGCTTAAGATAGCTGAGTGGAATGCCAATGGCCTGACAAATCATAAAGATGAACTAACAGCTTTCCTTATACATCACTCCATTGACATCATGTTAATAGCAGAATCTCATTACACGGTCAGGAGCTACCTCAAGATACCAGCCTACACTATTTATGTCACACAGCATCCAGATGGCACTGCTCATGCTGGAGCTGCAATTATAATTAAAAATACTATCAAGCACTACGGGCTACCAAAATACAACCCACCACATCTGCTAGCAACTACAATCACAATTGAAGAAATTGTTAAAGGCAATTACAGGTAAAGGACTACACTACATATCTACAGGTGAGCCAACATACTGGCCTTCAGACATGGCGAAATCACCAGACCTACTAGATTTCTGTATTCTAAAGGGCATTAGTCCAAATTATTGCAAAATTGAGTCCTGTTTAGATCTGTCTTCTGACCACTCACCTATAATAGTGACGCTGTCTACTCAGGTGTTGCAGAACGATACCTCTGTTACACTTAGTAACAGATTTACAAACTGGATCAATACAAAGAAATAGTCAACGAAACACTAGCACTAGACATCTCTTTAAAAACTAATACGGATCTAGTAGTAGCAGTAGAAAATTTCAACAAGGTAATACAGCAGGCGGCTTGGAACTCAATTCCAAAAAAAACGTCAAATAACAAAAGACCAATATGCCCGATCGAAGTCAAAAAGAAAATACCTGAAAAACGCAAACAAAGAAGAAGATGGCAAACAACCAAACACCCTGAAGATAAAAGAAACCTTAATCGACTTACTCGAGAACTCAAAACTTTGCTTTCCACGATACAAAATTACTTACAGAGTCTTTCCCCAACTGAGGCAACAGACTATTCGCTTTGGAAAGCGACAAGAAAGCTCAAGCAACCGCAGCAACATATATCACCAATAAGACTACAGAACAACAGCTGGGCCCGAAGTAACACTGACACAACTGTCGCCTTCGCGAACCACTTAACAAAAGTGTTCACACCATTCGAAACGGAATTAACTGCAACTGAAGAAGACAAGATTCGTCAATATCTCGACGTACCATTTCAAATGTGCTTACCAATTAAACCTTTTACAGTAAGTAAAGTCAAGAACATAATTCTAACTGACTTGAATCCAAAAAAAGCGCCTGGATATGACTTAATTACGGGAAAAGTCCTTAAAGAGCTACCGGAGAACGGTTACAAATACATAACTTACCTGTTCAACGCTGTGTTACGATTACAATACTTTCCCGAACAATGGAAGGTTGCAACAATTATTCCCATACTAAATCCAGACAAACCAAGCAATGAGCTATCCTCCTTCAGGCCAATTAGTCTCCTACCAATATTGTCCAAGGTTTTTGAGGAATTATTCTTGCAAAGACTGATGCCTTTAGTATTGGAACACGACATTATATCAAAACACCAATTTGGATTCCGAAAACAGCGTTCCACAATAGAACAAGTTCATAGAATTGTAGATACAATACTACAAGACTTCCAGAATAAAAGATACTGCTCGGCTGTCTTTCTGGACGTCGTGCAGGCCTTTGACAAGGTCTCGCACGACGGCTTGTTATTCAAACTAAAAAGCTACTACCGCCTGACTACTATACAATCCTTAAGTCCTATCTCACCAATAGGCACTTCTTAATGAGATGCAGGGACTCTTTCATCTCTGTATTCCCCATCAATGCTGGTGTTCCTCAGGGAAGCGTGCTGGGCCCGCTTCTGTACCTAATGTATACTGCTGATATTCCTACAGCACCGGGGGCTATGATTGCAACTTTCGCTGATGATATAGCAATTCTTTCCTCTCATCCTGATCCGCATATGGCGTCAAATCACCTACAGTCATGCTTGTCCAACTTAGAAGTATGGTTCAAAAGATGGCGTATCCACATAAATGAAACCAAATCAGTCAATGTAACTTTTACGCTAAGACGAAGCACCTGCCCACCTGTTACAATAAATAACAAGCAAATACCGCAAGATGACACAGTCAGATACTTAGGCATGCACCTAGAAAGGCGTCTCACGTGGAGAAAACACATTTTCACCAAAAGGAAACAGCTGAGTCTAAAACTTTGGAACATGTACTGACTAATTGGACGCAAATCCCAGATGACATTGGAACACAAAATCTTACTTTATAAATCCATCCTGCGGCCTATTTGGTCATATGGCATACAGCTATGGGGAACTGCGAGCAGGTCAGACATTGACATTATCAAACGATTCCAATCGAAAGTGTTGCGCTCTCTGGTAAATGCCCCATGGTTCGTCCCGAACGAGGTCATACGACATGACCTAGGTATTTCAACAATAGAAGAGGAAATCCAAAAGTGCAGTGTTCGTTACTGTGACAAACTAAGTGTTCACCCCAACTCGCTGGTCGAAGATCTCTTAAACTCCGACGAAGAAGAACCAAGACTTAAAAGATTCAAGCCAACCGACCTCCCAAACCGTTTTGCATAATGCATAGTGGTATTAAAGTAATTGTCTATCTTTCCCATCAGCTAGTATTAGACTGAAAATATTAGAATTCAAATAAGGAAAATTTTGTTGAAAATTTTCTACATGCTAATTACCTGTCAAATTATTTACTGGATGTCACTACGTGATAGATTGTAAATTAATAAATAAACTAAAAAAAAAAGCTTTTCTAGATGTTTAAAAACTCTGTAACCTTTACTTTTTGAAATAAATTATTTCAACCTTAATTATCTTCAACATGTTGTTATTATCTTAGTTCGTATAGAATTTTTGTTCTCGAAAAGTGTATATTAACACAGTATAGATATATAGCTAATTAGCTATATATCTATACTGTGATATTAATAAGTACACGTTTTCTTGAAAAAATATTTTTTTTACTGAAGTAAACTATGCACATGCATGAGCCGATTTTCGTCAGAAGCTTATCAGGTCGTACGAAATATAAAGTTTTGTTCAAATATATTCAGCAGTATAGCTGGAATTTTGTTCACAAGGTGCACAGACATACACAGGTATGGCCTCAAATGTCTTAAAGTGTTCCGAAACGTAAAGAAAAGCGTAAAAATCGAAGTCAAACAATTTCTATTTCACACCCGATCACTGTACCTTCCTTATACAGTACACACACGCATAGGTGACGTGGTATGTTCGGAAGGTAAAAATTCAAATTTCTTGCAAAATTATTAATAAAGGTTGGTTGCATAATTATCAAAAATTACGTGTTTACGGTACATTTTGGTATTTTCACGGTTTTGATGGCACAATATGATATAAACTTCCGAAAAAGGTATCATTAAGTGTTTCTTTTACAAATTTAAGGGAGGTAAGATATATCATCATAATGTAAATAAACAAATAAACATCAAAATGACCCTACGCATTAATTTTACCTGGAGCGCACAATTTTGGGTCCGGATTACAGTGAAATGATACAAATTACGAACATAAAAAAATATAACGTTTAATAATATTTATTAATCAACCGGGCCAGAATTTTATTTTTTTTGTATCCAGGAAAAATCACCACAAAAATATAGAAAAATTAGGAATATCGATCTTTACACTTTTGTTATACATTTCAATTATTCGATTAGGTACTGCATTTTTACACTATTGCACCTTTACCATTTATACGGATTATTAAAATTTTATTTCTTCTCTTAACGCAAAGGTCAAGCATACTATGTAAACATTTTTTATATTTTTTTAGATTACGATGCTCATGCCTTTTTAAATGTACTGATTTCAAATTTGATAAAAATGCTCTTTATATATGTGCGCTACGTCAAAATACGTGCACCTTATTGTAATAGAGCTTGTTTGGAAGACAAATGTAGGTATTTTAAATTTCCTTTCCCATTGTTAGACAATAGTTCCTAATAAAAGTGCTAGAGGGCGCAATTTGTTATATCAGTTTTTTTCATTTTACCCCGAAAATGTTAATCACCCGGTATATTTTTGACATCGTACTTGAAACGTAGATTAAATTTTCAATAGAAACGTAAAAATCGCAAGTTGATATCTTCAACTTGCGGTTTTTACGTTTTAAAGTTATAGCGAAATACAAAATTTTTTTAACATTTTAATTGACGAAGTTTGGTTTTGCTGAGCCGAATTGGATAAAAGTTGGTCTCATATTAAATAGATAGCTGTCCAACGTGTCTATTAAATTCTCTGTAAGCAAAGACATAAATGATGTTTTCTTTCGTCCTTCTAATGCGACGCCTCCTAAATCTAGGACGTCGAAAACTACAAATATAGCGTAGTCGTTGTACCAAGGGTGGAAAAATTTTTCTTCCATAATGATGGCGATCTGGATACCGGGCCGCATACTGTCTTTCAGCTATTGCTGCATTTTGAAAGCACTCGAAATAGAGTCCAATAATGTCAACGGCTTCACCACTTGTGAAAGGCATTTAAAAAAATATTCACAAACCGAATTAAACTACGCCTAACAAAAATTGGTCGTTTCTATACAATTCTATTTAAACCTTGTTTTTTGTTTCCGCCGCCTACTACTAAACATTGATTAGTCATTCCAAGATGGCGGTATTTATTAAGTGAAGTAGTGATTAATTAAGTGCGTTGTATTCAAAAAAACATGTAACATGTAATGTTTTCTACCCAATATATCTGTGTAAAATTAATAAAATTAGTTTAAAGAAGGTAAAAAGTTTAAGGTAAGGGATTATTAAGCGGAAATGTGACGGAAGGCAGTTTGAACATATATATATATATATATATATATATATATATATATATATATATATATATATATATATATATATATATATACATATTAAACACCTAATTTTTCGGGTTTAAAATCGGATTGTTGATGTTATTTGAACTTTACAGGCGAGTCACGTTAAAATTAAACCTTAATTTCCCTATAACGCTAAAACCAACAATATTAAAATAAATCTTGTATCGTTTTTATGGCAAATTTAATTTACTTTTTGATTTTTATGTAATAAATACCTACATGATTGCAATTAAAATTGTAAAGAAAAAGAGCAGAAACCTTATTTTTGGATTCTTAACGTCCCCCTAGCGACGGTGATAACCATTAAAAATCTCTGTTGTTCCTTAATTTGATTAACAACTATCTCTTTAATATGAGACCAACATTTGTCCAATTCGGCTCAGCAAAACCAAACTCCGTCAATTAAAGTGTTAACAAATGTTCATTTCGATATAACTTTAATACCAGAAAAGATATCAACTTGAGGTTTTTGCGTTTTTCTTGAAAATTTAATCTTCTACTCGAATACGATGAGAAAAGTATATCGTGTGATTTAAATTTTTGGAGTAAGATGAAAAAACTGATATTATAACAAATATAGTGACTTTATACAGACAGTGGCGACAATAGAGCGTTAAGCCCCGCCCCATGTTGCGACTAAATTCAAACAGTATTAGCAAAGGGTTAAATAGATAATTTTTTTTATTAAACATCAACGTTTAATAGTATATTAAAACATTAGTTTATAATGTAAGCGATTATGATAGCAGTGATTGTTATAACACGAACGAAGTGAGTGTTATAACAAAAACGACAATCATAATCGCACATTATAAACGAATATTTTACGCTATTTTGTAGTCGATTAGACGCAATGGAACATCAGTTAAATTTTACTTTTATCTTCATCTTAACAAAACTACGAAAAATACAAAATTGCAAAGTGTGTTAGTTGCTGCGGCGTTTTTTCCAAACAATTCAACTTTTTCCCGAAAAACTACAATAAAAAATGGAAGCGTCATCATTAAAAGACGAAATTAGTAAAAAAAGCGGAAGAAGCAGAGCTTAGTTTGGTTCCCAGAAGATCTGAAACTGCTTACAACAAAGAATTTAAAAAATTGTCGTCGTGGTTAAGACAAAAAAGTGTGGAAACTGTGACAGAACAAGTTCTACTTGCTTACTTTTTGGACCAGGTATTACGAAACCTTTTAATTTTGCTCATATTTATTCTTTTTTCTTTTATTAGTCGAAGGTGTACAAAGCCTCATCTTTATGGTGTACTTTTTCAAAGCTGAAATGTATGCTGCGAATAAAAAATAACGTGGATATTGGCAGGTTCCCAAAATTGATTGGTTTCATAATAAGTTCGTTCGATTGGTTATGTACCAGAAAAATCGCAAGTATTTTCAATAGAGCAATTAACGAAGTTTTTGACGAAGGCGCCAAACGAAAAATATTTGCTTTTGAAGGTGCGATTTCAATAATGTCAAAGCTGCTGTCGTTAAACTAATATGATTGTAGGTGGTTGTCATTTTTGGTTTGTTTGGGGCGTGTAGAAGAGTAGAATTCTATAACTTATGCACAAACGATGTTGTAGAAGAAGGCTCCGTTTTGATTGTTCATGTTAAGGATACCAAAACCCATTGGCCAAGAACGTTTACTATTTTGAATGAATCTGGAGAAATCGATTATACTGAATTGATTAAAAAGTATAGAAATTTGCGGCAAAAACATTGCAAAATTCAAAAGTTTTTTTTGTTTTATAATAACGGTAAATGCACCTGCAACGCCGTAGGAATCAACACATTTGGACAGATTCCTAGGAATCTTGCAAAGTACTTGGAGTTACCGAATGCTGAACTGTATACGGGGCATTCATTCCGAAGGACCTCTGCAACAATTCTGGCAGACAATGGTGTCGATATTAGGGTGGTTAAAAGACACGGCGATTGGAAAAGTGACGCAGTAGCAGAGTGATATGTGGCATATTCGCTAGAAAATAAAAAAAAAATTGCCCGAAGACTTGGGCCATCGGATGGAACCTGCAGTATTTCTACAAGTGAATCGATTGTCAAGAGCTCAATTTCTGGACTTACAATTACCGGAAATTCAAATTGTACATTTTATATTAATACAGTATAGTACAAATATGCTTTGTTTGTGTTCTATCTTGGCTGTTGTCATGGTGCCTTTTTAGTGTGTCAACGAGACAATTATAAGACTACTCGACTACAAACATTATTTACATACATACAGTTCCTAATTTTAAGTTAAATAAAATGGAGTAGGTATTAAGTGTGGGAAATAAAAAAACAGTAAATACTTAATTTTTAAAATACTCTTTAAAATTTATACATTCAAAACGTTACAACTTTGTATCTACTCTCCTCGCCAAGAGTGTTTACCGCTGCATCATCACATACAATCATATGGTGTAATATGAAAAACATGAGTCAAAATTGTACTTTATTAGTCAAATGAGAATTAAATTCACATGCATATAAAACAAATTACACTACGAATGTTCACCACCCTTATTTAATTCACTGTTTTATATGAGAGGACAGTGTAAATAAATGGGATAGCTAGATTCATAAATTAACGACGAGCAGTAAACACTACTAGCGAGTTGACCTTTACAACAAATATCCAGCAACAGATTTACTGGCTAGCCTTTTTACTGTGGCCTTAGTTTTTTTTTAATTAATCTTTAGTCTAAAATTAACAAATCTTGTTATTATTTTAGCTTTAAGTCTATGACAATTTAGTAAATTTAAACTTATGTTCGACATTTCGTTTATAAAGAATTCTTTTAAGTTGATGTTTTGTGAGGATACAATGGGAAAATATTTTTTAAAAACACTTTCCATATCTAAAAAAAAGTAAAATAATGTTTCGTTACAAAAAAAAGAGAATGTTCTCGAAACCTTTTTAGTAATGTAAATTTAGTAAATTTGTTATAAAGCGGAGTTTGAGAACCAGCTGCATCAATACAAGTTTTACAAGTTCTATATGTTTTGGTAATACTTTGTAGAATATACCCACACACATTATAGAAGGAATTCAATTCACCATAACAAAGGTTAAATTGGGGTTCTTCAATATTAGGAGGAAGCACAACATCATCAGATTTATAAATCGGAACTCGAATAGTGTACAAGAATCCAGATAAACATTCTCTATCATTTTCTTTATAGCTACTGGGATATTGGGAAATACAAATTAGTTTTAAATTGCTTTTAACCTGTACTGCATTAGGGAATATTTGTTTGCTTCTCAAGACACTAAATAAATTTTCCAAACAATCTTGAGAAAACCTACACGAACTTGTATTTTTTTGAAGTCAACAAATATCTGTGCAACTCTAACATTGACTGCGTCGAAATTAATGTCTCAGCTTGTGATGGTTTCCATATCTTTTTGTAACCCACCTCCATTTTCACAATCACATCCATAAAATCTTTAAGAAATTGTATGAATTCTTCATATATTTTAATATTAAATGTATTTAAAGCACATGACGGATGTTTTGAGGTCATAAAAAAAAAACATTCTTCAACTTGATCCAGAAACCAAGCAGTTGTCAGGTACTCAGGTTTTTCTAATTCCTTGGCAATAAATTTCAACACACTACTTACAGAGTGGTTTATAACAGTTGTTGAAGTCGATACCTTCATTTTAGAAAAGTGTGTTGGAATTAGATCTTCTTCTGACAGTTTTGGGGTCAATTTAAACGTATAATGTTTCTGATGGGTCACGATTTCTTGTATATGACGGGATAAAACTTCATTTTCTAGGTAAATCATACTTTCTTACAATACTTTCAGGTAATTTTATCACTTTGTTGGT
>JARFJB010002026.1:1612500-1667500 GCA_036346205.1 Vesta saturnalis
ATTAAGTTTCTTGGATAATCATTATTAACAAGAACATCACTCAGTTTTTTAAGATTTTTGTGTATTAATGAGGGATGTACAATATTAATTATTCTATTTTTTAAACCTAAAATGATATTTCTTTTCATAAAGAAAGGGTGGCTAGAATAATAATTTATGTATCTACCCGATAAAAGATAAAACACCCACAGAACTAGAGTCCAACGTAATTTATTCCATACCATGCAATGTCTGCAATTTGTGTTACATAGGACACACAACTAACTGGCTGAAAAGTAGAATAGCTTTACACAAAAGTGACTGTAAATTACAAAAAAAAAGAGATGTGCTTTAACAGTTCACAGTTTAGATCTAGATCATACTATTAAATTTAATGAGGTAAAAATAATTGACAAAGCAGAAAACTATAGTGAGAGACTCTTCCTTGAAATGTTTCACATTAATAATAATGAAACAATGAATTTTAAGTCTGACACTAATCATTTAAACACCAGTTATGCTGGTCTATTTTCAATTTACAAAAACTTAAAATCCCAATAATTCATTGTAAATAAATATAAACAGCCTTTCATATAGTGGCACGCTTTAATACTTGTTACTTGATTTAGAATTATCCTTTATTAATATAGTTTAGTTAGCTCAGATTACATTCTAATTGACAGATTGTTTTTTACACCTCAAAATTATATTATACATCATTCAACAAAATTTACTTTTAAGATGTAAGTGTATTAATTAAGTATTGTTCATAATTTAGAGAATTTTGTTAGTTTTAGTCCTGATGAAGCCTGTAATCACAGGCGAAAATTTGACAAAAAATCAATAAAGAAAAATTTTTCTAAGCCGATACCCAATAAACTTATTATAATATATATATATATATATATATATATATATATATATATATATATATATATATATATAATAATTTTGTGCAGTGTGCTTGTAAGGGTGTGTACTTGTTTATTGTTTGCTTTTAATTACATCGTGTCTATTATCCATTGCCTTAATGCAGTTTTAAATGTTGAAATTCGATACGTGTTTTGTATCTCCGCTGGTATAGTCTTATATAAGGGAAGGTACTAGGCATTCTAGGGTTCGCTTGCCGTATTTATTGAAGTAAAACGGTACAGCATATGTTGTTTGCCTGGTTTGGTAGTTGTGTTCTATTGGAATTATATATTGATCATCATTGCGATACATTATTGCGTTTAGGTAAGTATAAAACCCTCTTGGTGTAAGTGTGTTTGTTTGGTTCAGAATGGTTTTGATATCTTGATTCTGGTTTCCTCTGAAATAATAATAATAATAATAATAATAATAATAATAATAATAATAATAATAATAATAATAATAATAATAATACATAATAATAATAATAATAATAATAATAATAATAATAATAATAATAATAATAATCACCCTAGGGGTTGAACTACCTACTAGGCGCGTCCCCAGGTGGCGGATAGGGGAACGACCTTGCAAATGATCGTAAGTGATGTAAGGCCAACACCGAAATATGAGCTCGTGGCGTCAACCCGCCACTGATAGCTCTAAATAATACGGTGTCGCGGACCAGTTCACGTGGGGCCTTGTAACTAACAAGGACAGGGATGGCAACCCTGCGTCCCCTTAGCTGGAAGTTCACTTTTCTTATACTAGTCTTGGGTGGCTTCCCTTACTTTAACTCTTTTCTGTCGGAGCACCCTCGCTCTAACTCTTGCTCTCTTCAGGCTCCCAGCGTAAGCTGAGAGACCTTTCCCTTTTCTTTCTTCTCTTCCCAGGACATGCGCCGTCAAAAGCGTATACGGGTGTGGCAAACCCGGGATGTCCTTGCTGGGGACGGCTGAGCGCTAGCCGTGTCCTAATACCGCAACCGCGAACTGTACTTCAGAGACTCTAG
This sequence comes from Vesta saturnalis, assembly GCA_036346205.1. Taxonomy (NCBI): domain Eukaryota; kingdom Metazoa; phylum Arthropoda; class Insecta; order Coleoptera; family Lampyridae; genus Vesta; species Vesta saturnalis. Next base: position 1,614,404 of record JARFJB010002026.1, read on the forward strand.
CAGGGCGTGGCTAGGGAACGTCGTACAGGTAGCGGTCGGTGGTCTTGGCTTAATTGCCTGGACTACGAGGAAGGTAACCTCTATAAAAAATGCCCCAATCCCAAGGTCGTTTGGCAGTTTTAGGTGCTGAAGGGATTGCGTCAAGGGATGCCTGAGCGTGGCCAGGGGGAAGCCTGGTCCCTAGCGTTGAAACGCCTGTGGACGAAACTGGGGCCTCTTCACATTCCCCCCCGTGGGTCAAGGGCCCACTGATTCACGGCAGCTTCGTTGGTCCCTACTCGTGGGAAGGTAACATGAGCCAAGTTAAGTTCACACAAAGGAGTGCCAACTCTTTAAACATGGAGGCGTCGGAGGGTCTGCCTTTAAAACCATCCGAAAATAGGAGCCCGGTGACGGAGGTTTTGCCCCGGTTCTTGGTTCTGAAGAGAAAGGACGGACTTAATTTTGATAGAATTAGTCCATTTTATATTCAGAAGTGTTTGTATGGAATGTATGGAGCGTTAAAAATGACAAAGAAAATAAAAGACGGTATATTAATTGAGACTAGCACCAATAAGCAATCCAGAAGAGTCTTAGATACCACAAAACTGGGAGACTTTGAAATAGAGGCATTTGCACACAAAACCATGAACGTGTCTAAAGGTGTTATTTTCTGTCATGATTTATTAAATTGCTCAATCGATGATATCTGCGAGGAATTAAGTGGTCAAAGGGTAATTGAGGTAAGAAGAATAAAAGCCAGGAGGAATGGGGAACTTGTGGATACTCCAAACCACATACTAACTTTTAACACCCCCATATTACCGAAAACCATTAAGGTTGCATTCTACTCAATGAGTGTTCGTTTATATGTACCACCACCGATGAGGTGTTTTCGGTGCAATAAATTTGGGCACACGTCTTCTAGATGTGCATTAGAGGAGGATTTATGTGTTTGTGGTAAGCCATCTCACGATGGTGTTCCATGCGTGGAACCCATCACATGCATCAATTGTGGAGGGGCTCATTCTGCTCGAGCCTCAAACTGCCCGATCTATAAGCAGGAATGTGCCATCCAGGAAGTTCGGGTAAAAGAAAACATTACTTACCTGGAAGCGAAAAGAAAAATTGTGACATCTGTCACAACCGCGGGTGTAACTTATGCTAAGGCAGCTTCGTCTGCTGCTATATCGTCTAAGGTTGATGTCCCTGCATTAGCAAAAGAGCTTTTACCTCTTTTAGTTGGAGCAATTACACCTTTAATTAAAAAATCAGTTGAGGATAATCAACCGAGTTCGTTTGTAATGCCATCTACTCAAAATTTAGCAATCCAAAACAAGGAAAAGCGGAAACGCAGTAGTGAGAAGCAAGGGTCCGTTTCCGAAGAAGACAATATGTCATCGGGCTCTAATGCATCCCAAACGAAGGTAAAAGGAAAAGTGGGATGGCCAAAAGGCAAACTTAGAAAACCACCCTCGCGTGCCTCAGGTGCTGAGAACGATGGGGAGTGTTACTAAATAGCGACTGTGATTAACTATCTGTGATATTACATATTTATAAATTTGTTCTATCTTCATATCTGTGATATATTTAATCTGTGATATTTTTAGTTAATGTTTACATGTGGCGTCTTTTATACTCATATTTATATTTATATCTATTCGTATTTGTCCTAATTTATATATTCGTTAAGTGTGCCGTCTTATATATTCATATTTATATTTATATTTATTCGTATTCGTCCTAATTTATTTATTCGTTAATTGATACTTAAGACACTTATCAATTACATTTTAACAAACCAATTATGGGTGCAATTGTACAATGGAATTGCAATGGTATTATACATCATTACTGTGAACTCAAGCTCATAGTTAACGAATATAACCCTATATGCCTCTGCCTCCAGGAAACACATTTAAAACCAAACCAGCCTTACCTTCTACGCAGGTATAAGTTTGTTAGAAAGGATGTTGTTCCTAACTTAAGAGCTAGAGGCGGAGTCGCAGTACTTATTAGAGAAGACGTGCAATTCAATGCTATATCACTTAGGACGCATCTTCAAGTAGTTGCTGTGCAGATAACTGCACCAATAAAATTAGTTATCTGCAACATCTATTTACCAAATAGTAATTGGCAGGAGCATCACATACAAGACATTATAGCTCAGTTACCTGGTCCATACATGCTCTTGGGAGATTTTAATGCTCATAATCGTTTGTGGGGATCAACGCGCACCGATGCTAAAGGAGAAGCACTGCAAGCTATAATCGATATAAATAATCTATTCCTATTGAACACTGGTGAAAACACGCACCTTTGTGCCAGATCCAACGCTTTCTCTGCCATAGATATAACCATGGTATCTGCCCGCATCGCCACTTCGTTTTCATGGCAAGTATCCGATGATCTTTACCACAGCGACCATTTTCCCATCATAATTGAAACTGATCAGCGCAACGTGCCTGTAGTAAGCTCAACACGCTGGAAAATATCATCGGCCCGATGGGATACCTTCCAAGCTCACCTCACCGTACCAACTGAGCTATACCCTGCTTCGCTAAGCATAAATAATATTACCAGTGGAATTATAAACGCGGCCAACGCTGCCATCCCAAAAATTGGAGGGAAACTCACTAAACACAGGGTACCATGGTGGAATAAAAAAGTAAGTGAAGCAATAAAATGAAAAAACTGGCGTTAAACTTCTTTCGAAAACATCCTACAAATGATAACCTAATATCGTTTAAAAAGCACGGCAACTGCCAGACGAATCATTCTTCAAAGTAAAAGGGATTCGTGGAGTAACTTTGTGTCGTCTATAACACGAGACACAACTAACACTCTGGTGTGGAGTAAAATAAAAGCTATATCGGGCAAGTACACAACGTGCCCTATACAGTTGCAGTATAATAACACTGTAACTAATAATTCTGAGCAGGTTGCCGAACTGTTTGCTGACCAATTTCAACAAGCCAGTAGTTCGGCAAATTATAGTCATTCCTTTGAAGCTACAAGATCCACAAGAGAACTTACGTTAGATTTTACAGACACAAATAATAACGAATACAACGTACTGTTCTCCATCAATGAACTAGAAAATGCTCTTAATATTAACAAATATTCTTCTCCTGGTGCAGATACGATAAAATATGAAATGTTACAACATCTTACCTGTGAATATAAGATGTTGCTTCTAAATGCTTTTAATTCAACGTGGGCCAAAGGCAATTATCCTTCCTGTTGGAAAGAAGCGATAATAATCCCGATATTAAAAAATGGAAAAAATCCTTACTCAGTTAAGAGCTATAGGCCAATTAGTTTGACCTCCTGTATGGCTAAAATACTTGAACGCATGGTCAGCTCAAGGTTAATGTGGATATTAGAAAAACGTGAATTACTGTCAAACTGCCAAGCAGGATATCGAAAATTTCGGTCAACCGTAGACCACCTTGTTCATCTACAGAATGCTGTACTGGAAGCCTTCTCACGTAGACACCATGCTGTTGCGGTTTTCTTCGACGTAGAGAAGGCTTTCGATATGACGTGGAGACATGGTATATTACAAAGATTGTATGAATGGGGCTTTAGGGGAAACCTACCCAAATTTATTTCTTCATTCCTGGATCAACGATTGTTTCGAGCCCGAGTAAATAACCACCTATCATCTCCCAGGATTTTAGAGAACGGCATACCTCAAGGATCAACACTGAGCGTAACGCTATTTTTAATTGCAATTAACCATTTAGTTTCTTCTCTTCCATCTGATGTAAATACTTACCTGTATGTTGATGATCTAGCACTACTCTATTCCGCTCCTACAATAGCAGAAATCAATACAAAACTGCAGCAAACTATTGACTCTATCTGCACGTTCAGATAATATGGGATTCAATCTGTCATCAGAAAAGACCTATTACATGCACTTTTGCAAATTGAGAAAACCACATTATGGTCCTCTTCTCAAATTAAACAACAGATATATCCAATGTAAAGGCCACGGTGTATTTTTAGGGCTAACATTAAACACCACGCTTACCTGGAAAGAGCACATTAATAACTTAGTCATGAAGTGTAAAGCGTCATTAAATGTTATTGGAGTCCTAGCTAATACCCGATGGGGAGCGGACTCAGAAGTGATACTTAAAGTATACAAATCTCTCGTGCAATCCAAAATAGATTATGGATGTGAAGCGTACTCCTCAGCATCAAAAAGCACGTTAAAGTCCCTAGAGGTGATACAAAATGCAGGTATGAGATACTGCTTAGGAGCATTCCACACTAGCGCAAGTGATAGCCTGTCTAGCGAATCTGGCCTAATTCCACTGCATTTACACCGTACTTACAGGCTTCTAGCATACGCCTGCAAGATAAAAGCACAAACAGATCACCAAAACTATAAAATCTTGTTTAAGAGTGATGGTATGGGTCAAACTAGCCAAAGGCTGCATAAACCGCTGTGGTACAATATTAAAAATGCTTTAGAGACAATTCACGAAACGCTACCACACATGCTTCCGCTAGGACCACTGGAAATATCGCCGTGGATGGTTCCTCAGATTAACGTGTGCACTCAGTTATCCAAACATAAAAAGGCAAATACCCCTACAGCCATTTTTCATACAGAGTTTAATGAAATACTCGCTAATATTAGTGACCATCTGACGCTATTCACCGACGGCTCAAAACATAATGGAGGTGTAGGATGCGCCTTCTCCGTTGACAGCATGGAGTTCAGTTGGCCAATGCCGACACATATGTCAATATATAATGCGGAGCTCTATGCTATTTGGCAAGCCCTTCGTTACTGTGAGTATGTAAATAGTTGGACCAAATTTGTGATTGTAAGCGACTCGCATAGTGCTCTTGTGAGTCTCCAAAACCAACATGCAGTAAATCCTATAAAGCAGATGATCTTGTCCACTGTTACTCATCTTAACAATCTGGGGCGTAAAATTGTATTTTTATGGGTCCCTAGCCACGTGGAGATTAGGGAAATGAAAGAGCGGATCTAACTGCCCGTAATGCAACAAAAGATGCTTTACACAAGGTAGACATCGCAATTCATTCAAATATTGCCAAACTTATAAAACAAAAAATTAAATCAAAATGGCAAGATAACTGGACCAGGTCAACAGGTAAACTTAGGAATATAAAACCCAATGTTGATAAATGGAAGTTAGCCACATGCTTCTCCAGAAAGGAAAGCAGTATTATCCATAGGATTCGAATTGGGCATACAGATCTAACACATAGACATCTACTATTAAATACACCTCCACCAAGATGTGAAAATTGCTTAACGCCCTTAAGCATTGAGCACATAATCAGCACATGCCCAATCTACGCTCCTCAACGTAAGCTATATTGTATACCAAACGCACTTGGGACTAACTTCGCAGACACCGAAAGTATAAGAAACGTATTGCAATTTTTAAAAGCAATTAACTTGTTTAACAAACTATAAAATATAAAACGCACTAATGACCATAGCAGTCGACGTGCAAACAAACAAAAAAAAATAATAATCACCATTTTGTGCTCTGCTTCAACAATCGGGGAATTAAATACAAAAATGCAGCTAGCTATAAACCAAATTGCGTCAAATGCAAGTAATATAGGTTTTATCTTGTCATCTAAAAAAACCTTCTGCATGCATTTTTGTAAACTCAGAACACCTCACTACGGTCCCTTATTAATGCTAAAAAACAATCCAATTCCATGCAATGATATTGGTATGTTTTTGGGGATAACACTAGACTCTACCCTATCGTGGACAGAACACATTAATAACCTTGTAATACGGTGCAAGAAAGTATTGAATGTAATGAGAGTGTTATCAAATCTACAATGGGGAGCTGACTCGGAAACATTACTGCGTATATATAAAGCACTAATACAATCAAAAATTGATTATGGATGCGAGGCCTATTCCTCGGCATCAACCTTTAATATGAAACGACTGCAGAAAATACAAAATGCAGCCATTAGATGTTCTCTTGGTGCATTTTATACAAGCCCAAGTGAAAGTTTATGCGTTGAAGCAGGCGTATTGCCCATATTATTGCACCTTCATCTTAAAATCTTGTGTTATGCAAGTAAAATAAGGGCCCAACAAAATCATGTAAATTATAAGATGTTATTCGGTAATAATGAAGTCTACAAGAATTGGCGTAGGCTACACAAGCCGTTTGCATGGACCATGAACTACGCACTTGAATCTATAGATTACAAGTTTCCCTACGCTTTACCTCTTGGCCCTCTGGAAGTACCCCCATGGCAGGTGTTACAAGTTAACACAATAATGACTCTGGCTGAACATGTTAAGAAAAATACGCCTCCTACTATTTATCATCAGGAACTAAACGAAATTTTACAAAATTACAAAAAATTACTTAATTGTCTACACTGACGGATCAAAGACAAGCACAGGCGCAGGGTCTGCCATGTCTGTAAAGGGAGTTGAACATAGCTGGTCAATGTCAGCTCATGTATCTATCTATGAAGCAGAACTGTACGCCATTTGGCAAGCTCTTCGTTTTTGTGAAATGATCAGTCAGGAAAAATTTCTCATATTAAGTGACTCTGAAAGTACTCTATTAAGCTTGTCAAATACAAATACGAAAAATGGATTACTGCAAATGGTTTTGGCTACTATCAAGCACCTTACAGACAGTAAAAAAAGAAATTATCTTTATATGGATACCCAGCCATATTAATATCAAGGGGAATGATAGAGCAGACGTTGCTGCACGTCGAGCCGCTAACGATAAAATTTCAGAAAAGGTTAGCATTGCTAATCATTTTAATCTGTTAAAGTTTTTAAAGAGCAGAGTAAATGCGTTATGGCAGAAAAAATGGGAAGAAAGTCATACAAAACTAAGGTTAATCAAGCCAAAGATACAAAAATGGGAGATACCTGCTTCAGCATCTAGAAAAGACTGTAGCATTATTCATCGTCTTCGAATAGAGCATTCCTCGCTGACACAAAGACACCTGCTAGAAAATGAGCCACCACCAATGTGTGTCAACTGCAATGTGCCCAGAACAATAGAACATATGTTATGCGTATGCCCTCTATACACAATGCTACGTAACACATATTCCATGTCATACAACCTTAGAGGCAACTTAAACTTAAACACCAAAAATATAGAAGGTACATTAAAATTCTTGAAAGCGGCAAGTATCTATGATAAAATTTAAGTCTTAACACGTTAAGAGGCAAAATGCGGTAAAGCGCTAATGACCATAGAAGTCGATGCGCAATAATAACAAAAAAAAAAAAAATAATAATAATAATAATAATGTTTGAAATGTTTATTAAATATTAATACATGTGTTTTGGTGTAATAATAATAATAATAATAATAATAATAATTTCCAGCATTTCGCACGGCTACATCCATAATAAAAATTTTTTCCCATTGTTGTCAGATTGAAAGATCCTGAGATACAGACGCTTCCTCGCTTATTTGCCCACCCGGTACAATTAAAATTTGATGACGTTCAAGGTTGCAAATTCAGTTACTTAAGAGGATCATAATGATAACATTCAGCAAGCACATTTTTCATGCAGATAAATCGAAAGTTTGATAGTGATTAGTGGTTGAATTAATAAAATTAAATGTCACTCTTTCCCGAAAAAAGTCCACTCATGTTTGAATTTGGATTCCCTATAAAACGTATCACAAAATGTGGTAAGACCATTGAGTAAAAAATCATATAAGTTTTCGGTCAACGGTCTAATGTAATTCAACAAAAACCTTATATAAAAACACATACATTCAACATGCACAACTGCATAAGAACGCACAACCACATTTATTTAGACAAAAAGACTTCCGCTGCAGACGGGAGATGTTATTGATATTTATATTCTAAACAATCAAACAATAGGTCCCCATTATCCATACAAAATGTTTACACAAAAATGTTTGCAGTCAGCATGTCCAACAACTACTTAAAGTAGTTTACACATACTATCTTACAATACTATTTCATTATAAAATGTAAGGCTTATAAACGACAGGAATTTTACGCGTTGCTATAAAAAAAGTAAATAAGAGTACCACGAATACGCAATTCAGTGCAGGAAATGGAAATAGTACCTATATGTTACAATAACAATACTTATATTTTGGGTTTTAAATCGTGCAATTTTATTTATATTTTTTTAAAATAACAACTTTGAATAACATTTAATAAAATTTAATCACAGTATAAATTCGTTGTAAAAAACATAACATAACATAACAAACGTACTAGTCACGCCATTACCTGGCGGGGTAGGCGAAACAATTCTTGCCTCTTGTTTATTTTTCATTTGAAATCTTTCTCCATCCTATCCTTACATATCTCCCTAGTTCCCGCAAGATTCACACATTGTCTCTGACACGCCCTTTTATTTTTAAAACTCCTTATCTTCATTTCTTTTGTTATACACTCTACTGCATTCAGCCAAGTTTCACGCGGCCTACCAGGCCCGACCTTACCTCTAACTTCACCTACATATATGTGATTTGTTAACCTTCTGTTGTTCATTCTTTCGATGTGACCAAAGCAACGTAATTTACTACTCTTATACTTTTCCCTTCTCGTTTTACCGCATGCGCTTCTCAGGAATCTCATTCCAACGGCATTTATTTTGCTTTCGTACTTTTTTTGACATACCCATATCTCACTTCCATACAGTACTGACGGGACAAACACGCATTATAGATTGCCCGTTTCCAAGCTACGCTCATGCTTTCATTTTTTATTATCGTCCATATACTTCCAATCACTTTCCTTCCATCATTGACGTCTCGTCCAATCTCGCTATCCCATCTACCATCTGCAGTGAACATTCTACCCAGATATACCAACTCTTCCACGTGTTGCACAATTTCGTCATGCAGGGCAAATACTCTACTCTCCCTTTCATCTTCCCGATTGAATAACACAATCTATGTTTTGTTAACGTTTAATTTTAGGTCCATGCTCTCACAGACTATATCAAACTTCATCAGAGTTGGTTGTAGATCATCCGCAATCTCGCTTAATAAGTCTGTGTCATCTGCATACACCAGATCTCGTACGACATCACCCACACTGTTTGAAGATGATAAAAGCATTCTCAACTAAAAACTTACACATATCAATAAAAAATCTAGTATAATAATAAGAATGTGTTAAATCATTGCAACGCTATGATAAATAAACACATTTAATTAGTAAAGCATTTACCTTCAGGCCTAGGAAAAACAGCAAATGGAAACGAATTCACTATCGAATTTAACATTATGACTTCCGGTATGTTTAGCTATTGCAGGTCTTTCTGGTTCAATCAACAAGGTCATATAAGTTATTTACGTCTAGAGTCAAACTATATTTTGTAGTTCCAATATATACTTTCCATAAGATCAAGCGACCTGTAAACCCCGGATATCACCAATGGATTATAAACAACTTTAGGTAGCTTTAAATGTTCTTTAAAATTTTTTGTAGCTTTAACAAAAATTCTAAAGCTATTATCAATTACAAGTGTTTTAATTCTATCTGTAACGATATTTGTAAAAGGACGAAAAGCAGCACCAACATTAAGCAGAAATTTTTTTATTGGTATGTCTGATAGGTGCAATAGCGTATCTAATTGCTCTGGTGCTCTAAAACCAATAATTACGGCGTTCCACCTGAATATTATTACATATCTTAAATACAGATTGGTACATGTGTATCCACTCAAATGAATAAGTTTGCCAAATTGTTTTGAGAATTACTATTCCAACTTTTAATTTTGAATTTAGAGTTTGGATCCTAATAAAAATAAAATGGAATTAATGTAATAGCATTTAGTCATAAAAAGTTTACAATTTCACCTCATGACAACCACAAGTGTGTACCACCGTTATTGACAGTCCACACACGAAAACCGTTGGAAAACGGTGAGATTAATTAGGTAAAATATAAAGTTTACACATTGTTTTGACCGTATATGCTTGTTGGGATATGTGTTAATGAACACAAGAACGTATACTAGGGGGAACAGTTCCAACAGAAACCTTTAGAGCGTTTCTGTAAACAAAGGAGTATAATGACATTGTTTACAGCACTGCAATGCGTATGACTTGAACTACCATGGAGTATTAGCGGTTCCAATGTGTTTGCGTGTGCGTGTGTATGTGTGACTGTGTGAGTGTGCGTAAGAGTGTGCATGTGTGTGGCTGCTTGTGCGTGCGCGCGCGCGTTTGCGTGCGTGCATGCACGCGGGTGTGTGCCTGGGTGCGTACGTGTGTGCGCGTGTTCGGGTGTGGGTATGTGCGGGTTTTTCACGTGTGTGCGTGTGTGCGTGTGTGCATGTGTGCGTGTGTGCGCGTGTGCGTGTTTGCGTGTATGCATGTGCGCGTGTGTGCGTGTGTGCGTGTGTACGTGCATGCGTGTGTGCGTGTGTGCGTGTGTGCGTGTGTGCGTGTGTGCGTGTACTGCGTGTGTGCGTGTATGTGCGTGTGTGCGTACCTGCGTGTATGCGTGCGTGTGTGCGGTTATTTCGTGGGTGCGTACGTGTGTGCGTGTCTTCGGGTGTGCGTGTGTGCGTGTGTTTCGTGTGTGTGCGTGTGTTCGAGTGTGCATGTATACGTGTGTGCGTGTTTGCGTGTGTGCGTGTGTGTACGTGCGTGTGTGTACGTGCGTGTGTCCGTACGTGTGTGCGTGCCTGCGTGCATACGTGCGTGTGTGCGTGTGTCGTTGGTACGTACGTGTGTGTCGTGTGCGTGTGCACGCGTTTCGTGTGTGTGCGTGTGTGCGTGTGTGCGTGTGTGTATGTGTGCATGTGCCCGTCTGTGCGTGTGTGCGTGTATGCGTGTATGCGTGTGTGCGTGTGTGCGTGTGTGCGTGTGTGCGTGTGTGCGTGTGTGCGTGTGAGCGTGTGTGTGTGTGAGTGTGTACGTGTGTGCGTGTGTGCGTACCTGCGTGCATGCGTGCGTGAGTGTGTGCGGGTATTACGTGGGTGCGTACGTGTGTGCGTGTCTTCGGGTGTGCGTGTGTGCGCGTGTTTCGTGTGTGTGCGTGTGTTCGAGTGTGCATGTGTACGTGTATGCATGGTTACGTGTGTGTGTGTGTGTACGTGTGTGTGTGCATGTGTGTGTGCGTGCCTGCGTGGGTACGTGCGTGTGTGCGAGTGTGTGCGTCGGTACGTGCGTGTGTGCGTGTGTGCGTGTGTGCGTGTGTGCGTGTGTGCTGTGTGCGTGTGTGCGTGTGTGCGTGTGTGCGTGTGTGTGTGTGTGTGTGTGTGTGGTGTAGTGTGTGAGTGTGTGAGTGTGTGCGTGTGTGCGTGAGTGCATGTTGCGTGTGCGTGTGTACGTGTGTGCGTGTGCGCGTGGTGAGTGTGTGCGTGTGTGTCGTGTGCGTGTGTGTACGTGTGTCGTGTGTCGTGTGTCAGTGTGCGTGTGTACGTGTGTGCGTGTCGCGTGAATGAGTGTGGTGCTGTGTGCGTGTGTGCGTGTGTGTCGTGTGTGCGTGTGTGGTGTGTGTGTGCTGTGTGCATGTGTCCGTGTGAGCGTGTTTGCGGGTGTGCGTGTGTGCGTGTGTGTGCGTGTGTGCGTGTGTGCGTGTGTGCGTGTGTGCATGTGTCCGTGTGAGCGTGTTTGCGGGTGTGCATGTGTGCGTGTGTGTGCGTGTGTGCGTGTGCGTGTGTGCGTGTATGCGTGTATGCGTATGTTTGTGTGAGTTGTTAACCAACATAATTGTGCGCTCCCGAAGCGTTTCAAAGAGAATGATTGCTTGTTTTTTCAGAAAAACCGCTCATGTTGCAACTGTTGCATTGGTATACTTCAATTTGTCCCCCCCAGATCTTCTGTGAAATTAGAAAAAACAATTTAAACAAGCGATTCACTTTGCGTCATGATAATGCAGGTGGGCACCCAGAACGACAAACTACTGAATGTTTGACTAGTCAAAATATCAAATTAATGACTCTTCGCCCATATTCGCCTGATCTGTGCCCCGATGACTTTCGTTCAAAAACATCAAAAATACAATGCGTGCTAAACTTTTGAATTAGTTGTTTTGGAGGATGCTCAGAGAAGATTAGTTTTATCGAATGCAAAACTGTATAGATCCTAAGGGAGAATATTTTGAGAAACAATACATTTTTTACGTAACATAATGTATGGACTTTTACATTTTCCACGAATTTTAACAGTGACCCTCGTATACTGATTAACAATAGTTTGCTACACGCATTATAATAATAGATTCAATAAAAAAATTATTACAATAGAAGTTCTAGATTAAGAAAAAGTAATGAGAATGTTTATGTAAAGGATGTAATCAGTAACATGTGGCGGCCGGGTAAAGTTATTGAAAATATTAATGACAGATCTTATATCGTCCAAATTTTAGATACAAGTAAAACTTACCCGAGGAATAGAAAATAAGTTTAATTGGGGGAAAAATACTGGCGAAGGTTGTTCATATTAAAACGGGAGATACTGCAATGAATTCTTTCGGGAGAAATTTAAAAAGACCAGATTATTTAAATCTTGAATATTTTAATACAAAACACTACTAGGAACCCGTTCCATCATCTTTCCGATGTAAAGAAATAAGTTTATTTATAAGAAAGATGTTACAGATTAAGTTAAAATTAAGATTGTAACAGTAAAAGAGTTTTATTAGAAGGATTTTAATCTCTTTATCAGTATATTTAGAATTTACATCAGTTCTACATACATAAAGACAAAATTTACATCAATTGGAGCTTGAATCTCGATAGCAAAGTACAGGTCGTAGATTCAAATCCTACTCTAGGTAAACTTTTTATTTAGGTATTTAATAAAACTAATAATAATTTATAATCCTAAATAAGTTGTAGATTTAGTTTTGATATACAGTTTGTTGAAATAACCACGTTATACATTGTAATTTAAAGTACTAAACATGATTCAATTTTGATAGTTTTAATTTTTGTGGTTTTTACCTCTGAACTGTCAGTATTAAGTGCCTTTTCCATAGTAATTATGGAAGACTCTGCTTTGTACCCCTGAAAGGAAAACAAAAAAATGTGTCTAAAGTTGTTTACAGCTCCATTTCGTATTAAAATAGGAAGTGCCTTTTACCTGCAATGTACAGGTTTAACGTTTACATTTTATAAATCTTGAAGTTATATATATTTTAGGAAATTTATTTAAAGCATGTTCCCATAATCAACAATCAAAGCATTTGTGGATTAATGAAATTGTTTCACAATTAGCGCAAAAACGTACCTGTTAACCAAAGTATAGCAGTATATTATTAACATTGTTCTTATTTTTCAATATTAACTTAATTACACGGATGGTTGTCATTACAGTGTCGCCACAGTTATAAAAATAAATTGTTCTGCTTCTAGTATTTTTATTACAGCACCGTTTTTGTTTCTTATGAAATTCAAAACAGGTTCATAACAGCTTTCGTACGAACGCAAAGTAGAAAAAATACCAGTGCAGGAAATGCACATGCCTTATTGTATTATAAAGAATTGTATTTTAGTTAGAATAAAATTGACCAAGCTAAAAAGCACACGTGTTTTATAATTGTGCCTACAATAAACAATAACTTAAGACGTTAGAAAACAACCAGATGATGATCGATTGTCATACCGCTTTGTTTATTTTATGAAACACAAAATCGACATTTTGAAAAATTCCTCGAATGTAAATGTTTGATGGAACTTAAAAGAGCTCACTTAGGTCCAGAGTAGAAAGTGCAAGAATGTTAGAGTGTAGTGGTCTTCCAATTTATTTATGAGCAGAAGCCATAAATGCAGCGGTTTATTTGTTAAATAGAAGATTATCTAAACCTGATGATAGTAAAACTTGATATGAAAAGTTTACATGAAAATTAGATCATTTACGAATATTTTTAGCGGAAGCGTATGTACTTATAACAAAATAAGTTCGAAGAAAATTTGAGAAGAAAGCCTATATCAAGATTTTAGTTTATTACGATGGGAATAGTCCAGTTCAGCAACCAGCTCAGTATGTATACAAGAAGATGTTTTTGGAAATCGAACACACACAAGACGAAATGGGTGGTTCCAGTAAAGAATTACAGAACGAAGATGAAGGTTCAGAAATGAGTGACGAAGAATGAGTAGTCGTCAAGTTAGAAATCGCAATGCTTTGAAATGTCCAATTCGTTATGGTTATGATGATATCGAAATAGCTTATGCTGTTATTTTTAACGAACCTAAATTTATATGGAAGCATTACAGAATGAAGAAGAATGGTAACATGCGATGACCGATGAAATGAATTCGCCCAATGAAAATGAAACGTGGGTATTAAAACCTTTACTTTCAAATAGAAATAAAATTAAGTGCAAGTGGATTTATAAAATTAAGTAGAATCCGGATGGAAATGTGATCAAGTACAAGGCAAGACTTTGTGCAAAAGGGCGTTCTCAGTCAAAGGTGTCAAACTGTGCAAATTAAAGGAGAGTTTATATGGCCTAAAGCAATCACCATATTGTTGGAACCAAAAGTTTACACAATTTGTTACAGACTATGGCTTTAAACAATTAGAGACTGATAAATGTGTGTTTAGTCGCCAAATAAATAATGAAAATGTGCTCTTAACGTTATATGTTGATGATGGACTTATAATGGGTGGGTGTAAATCTATAATAACACAAATTTTAGACGATTTTCAGAAGAAATTTGAGATTACCATTTGGATTCCTGAATTTTATGTTGGAATTGAGATAAAACCGGATTGTGTTAACATAATATGTTTTAACCCAAAAAGGATACATTACAAAGATTTTGAAAAAGTTTGTAATGTATGATTGCAATCCATCGTCAGTACCTGCAGCCCCTAATGTGATTTTACAGTCAAACACCTTTTCTGGAGGTACCAAAGAAACAATGAACCAAACTCCTTTTCGGGAAGCGGCCGGTTGTTCATTCTTTTCTTAGGAATAACACGCCCAGATATTACGTTTGTTGTAAGCAAAGTTAGTCGTTTCCTATCTATTCCAAATAGCAGTCATTGGATGGCAGTTAAAGGGATTTTTAGACATCTAAAGGGTATGATTCAGAAGAAGGGGCCTACACAATTATACGTTGACAACAAACATGCCATTTGTGTAGGTAACAATTTTGATAAGAGTACTAAGCAGATTGACGTCAAGTACTATTTTATACGGCAGTGAATTGAAAATGGTTTATTGCTGCTTTCTCATGTAGTCAAGTAGCCAATTATCCGATATTCTAACTAAACCCTTAGCGAAAGTTAAAGATGAAAACAAGCTGAACGGTGTATATATTTTACCACAGTAAATAAAGAGTGGGAGCGTTGGAATATCAAGATACTTCGTTTATGTGTTGTTTAATGTATTTTTGATGTCGGCGGTTCAAATCCAACTCACCTTTTATTTATGTATTTAATAAAATTGACAATATAATTCATATGTCACATGGTACATTTTTGATTACTTTCATTGGTTAAAATACAAAAACAAAATCGCAGAATAGGATATCAAATCGGTGATAATTTTATCACCGCATGTTGACTGCCACATGATTTTAATGAATAAAATAGTTTACTGTCAAAGTGACAAATCAGTTAAAATTGTAGACTTTAAAAAAATATATTTTCTATTAACGTTCATTATATTCTCATACCAAATATAACACGTATTATGATTAATAATCGATGATACCACTCGTTAAAACCTTTAGAAAATTGAACTCGTGCTTCACACTCGTTCAATTTTCATCAGTTTTAACTCGAGCTATCATCGATGATAATCATAACACTAGTTATATTATCCCCGATAATAATTTTTAATTAACTATGTAACAGTTTATTATTAGTATCTGTATAAAAAAATAAAACAAACGGTCAACTTGACCTAGGTTAAATCGCATTCTAATATATATTTCCTTCTGCTTTAATTAATTACAACATAAATTGCATTATACATAAATTTCAGCAGCATGGTGATTCATTTCATAATTTATTAATTTTAATCTCATGAAAATGTTCGAGTGAAATTGTGGAAATGTGGATTAAAATATCGTTTTAAACTAAACTAACCCATAATGCATATACCCTCACATCAATGACTCAACAATCCCGAAGGAAATAGCATCTTGTTTCATTTCGTGGCTCACTAACGTTGCTGTTTACATCAGTCTCTTTATGTAAATCATTTGCATACATTAATACAATTCAAACTGCCGACTCTGACACGATCCTTTAAACAATAGCGAGCTGTGCTTAATTTCTGCTTAAACTGATGTGTATGGGTATTAGATTTGCTCGTTAATTAAGGGAATTACTACCATATTTACTTGTAAATTAATCACTTATAATTAAATGTTAATGTCTATGTGGATGTTAGCTGCATATTAACTATCTATATTGATCTTTCTCATAATACATCCAGCTAATCTATTATTCATTCATCTTTCTAGTCTTCACAGCTTTTGCGTATGCATGGTGATATAAAAATGTTTCCTTCGCGAATTCATAATCTAAAACGCCTTGTGTGGGCATCAAAGATGCTTTAGGATTTGCGTGAAGGGTAGACGTGATCAACATGACAATTACTTTACCTTACAGCGACTGTCGATGCAGAACAAACTTTTTTTATGGAGTTTCACATAATATTTCTGACCATATAGATGAGGTATATTGTATTCTTACTTTTATTTACAATGAAAATCAACTGTTTGAATAAGTTTGAATGTTGGACATAGTTGAATTATGTTTGCTTTTAGGTCGTCTAAACTTTTATTTTCCACGAAATAAAAGCTTTTCTGATAGCACAGTAAGAAATTTTTGTGAAATGAGATTCTTTGTTATTCACATTTATGTCAGGAAAGGATAAATTTAAATTATTTAACATAAATTAATTTTAGTTAGGACTAAAAGAAGAATGTAAAAGTTACGAATATTCAGACAAGAGGTATGGTTAATTAGTGTAACAAATGTAAATTTTGTAACTAAAAGATACTTGCATCCAAAACGGTTTATATCTGCATTGTGTAAAAGTAGGAGGCCAGCAACCCCCCCCCCCCAACGCATTTTTGTGACGTCATAGCCTCTGGAGTAGGATACTGGGGTGGGGTTAAGAGTGGGGGTAGGGGTGGAATCTGATTCTTTTAGAGGAAGTTTTTCAACCCTTGGGCGTGGTTTCGTCCCTAATTATTCAACCCCTGGGGTTGGTTTTAATCCTAATGAAGGTCCTTCTACCCCTAATTAAGGTCCTTTTGGCCATGTTAAGAGTCCTTTTGGAGGCCTAACCTCCTTGTTAGAGGAGTTGGGTGCCCTTAGGCTCTTACGGCTTCATTACGGCGAGGCTATGACTACGCCACACCCATTTCCTTTTACCTTTACCCCTTTGCTGGCTTCTGATTGATCCTTAGCAGCACTAGTCAGCAGCTCTGCTCTGATTGGAGGATTAGTTCTCTGCATTCTGTTTGGTTATGGCGGGTAATTTGAAATTGTATTGTAATAAGTGGGCCTAATGGTAACAAGGTCTTCGCCCCTCTGTTGTGATCGGAACTTGTTCGGGTACCTTCGCGCATTATCGAGACATTATTGTCGGGAAATTTTAATATGTATTGTAACAAGGAGGCCCTAATGCTAACTTGTGAGACATGTGTAGAGCTTCGCAACTTGCTCTCGGGGGTTTTCCCCATTCTCTAGGCTCCATTGGCGGAAAAACTGAATTTGTATGTAGGTCTCTGCAGGTTAGGGCGGGAAATATGATTTTGTATTGTAATAATGGGCCTAATGCTAACTTGTAAGACACATGTAGGGCTTAGCAACTTACCCTCAGGCCTTCGCCCCCCCCCCCTACTTGAACAATTGGATTTGTTTGTGGCGCCACCTCACGGTATATTTTTAAAAGTACATACACGGCCCTGTAGTGGTTATGGAGGGAAATTTGAAGTAAGGAGTCTAACACTTGGTTTTAAGGTCCGCCGTATACATCAGTCTCAAACCACTGTTACGTACAATATATTTTGGTATTAATTATGAGTCATAGTATATCGCAATTGTTTTGTTTTAATTGGAGGGAAATTTGAATATATATATTCTAACAAGTGGGCCTAATGCTAACTTGTATGATGGATATAGGGCTTCACACCTTGCTCTCGGGCCTTCGTCCTTGGTTAACAATCTGAATTTGTATTTAAGTGTCTGCATTCTACTTGGTTATGGCGGGAAATTTGAATTTGTATTCTAATAAGGGACCCCAATTCTAACTTGTAAGACAGGTACAAGTCTTCGCCCCCCTTGTCCTAAAATCGGAATTGTTTGTGCCGCCTTCTAGTTGTGTATAGACTAATTAAAGTATTCTGTAATATAGCTGGCTCCATCTAACGGTATATTTTAAAACTACATACAGATCGCTCTAACGGTTATATATATATATATATATATATATATATATATATATATATATATATATATATATATATATATATATATATATATATATATATATATATATATAGTATGTCCCCGGATCGACTTTAAAAGAGGGAAAATTCTCTTATTTTTGATTTCTCAGAAAATTTCATTCTTGATGATTTTCCCTGCTTGTTTTCAAACCCCCGAAACACAAATTACTTTCTATTTTACTCGTACGGTTCTCGAGATAATATCATTTTTCTTGAAAAATTGGACTTGGAATGTTTTTCCTAATTAGAAGTAACTTTAGTAGGCGGATTTCATTGAAAAACACCACTGACAGAAATTGTCAAATGTGATAATTCTGTTGAACTGCAAATTAATTCATGCTAATTTGAATTGTATGCTATAATGTTGACTTTACAACATACCCGGAGGTTGCCATTTCGAATGCCGGAGCAAAAAACTTGGTAACTAAATTCCCTCAAACAGGCTCGGTTTTAAACCTAAAGTAGCCAAAGAAGTTGTTCGATGAAGAAGATGCTGCTACTGTTCTCGCCGTTCATTCCGCAACAGAAGTTCCAAGGTTGTCTTTAAGAAGGAGGGCACTACGAATTGGGATAGGTAAATCTCATTTACAAATAATCTTCAAGGAGAACAAAATTTTACAATTTAAGCCGCAATTTAGGCAAACTTTAGAGAACGGTGATGAAGCCAAACGTCTGGATCTTTGTTTGGAAATGGGAAATAGGCTTTTGGAAGATTCAAATTTTCATAAACGAATAATGTTCTCCGATGAATCCACCTTTTCAACTAACGGAGTCGTTTCCTCCCAACATTGCTGTTACTGGAGTAGGACGAATCCAAACTTCCCAATTGCTAGTGGCAAACAATGTTTGAAAAAACTTAATGTGTGGTGTGCGGTTTCGTACCATGGAATTATTGGCCCATATTTTTTTGATCAAAATTTAAACCGTTATTCATATTTGGAAATGTTGCAAAATTTTTTAACTGATAAACTGGATGAATTGCCATTGAACTACCAAATTGAAATGTTCTTCCAGCACGATGGGTGTCCTGCTCATTATGCCGGTACTGTTCGCCAGTGGCTCAATACAGAGTTCCATGATAACTGGATAGGAAGAGATGGTTCCATTTTATGGCCGCCGAGAAGTCCTGATCTCACAATATTGGACTTTTAGCTGTGGGGTCGTTTAAAACAAATTGTATACAGTGAGCCATTAGACAATGATGAAGAGCAATTAAAAAATAGGATACGGAATGCTGTCCAGTCCCTTTCAATCGAAGAAATAAGGCGCAGTTTCAATGAATTCAGAGCTCGCATTGAAATCTGTGCGGAAAAAGGAGGAGCATTATTCGAATAGAAAATTAATAGTTCAGTTTTTTGAGAATTTCATTTCATTTTACCATCAATTGTTAAATTTATTAATTAAAACTTATGAGACCAATTTGATTTTTCCTTTGAAACAAATCAATTTACTTCAAAAAATTACGGAAAGCTCGAATTTTTCAAGAAAAATGATATTATCTCGAGAACCGTTTGAGTTAAATAGCAAGTAATTTGTGTTTCGGGGGTTTGAAAACAAGCAGGGCAAATCAGCAAGAATGAAATTTTCTGAGAAATCAAAAATAAGAGAATTTTCCTCTTTAAAGTCGATCCGGGGACATACTGCACTATATATATATATATATATATATATATATATATATATATATATATATATATATATATATATATATAACCCAAATTTATATTCTATAGCTTATCTATTTAATACCTATTATAACTAATTCTGTTCCCTCGGATAATCGGATAACTGTTCCAATTTCCTACAGATTGTAGTCTTAATATTAGCTTTAATGTCTTGCATTCGAAGGTCATTAGTTTGTTCCACATCTAGTTTGGTAAGACATTCTTGTTCCAAATTCTCTAGTGCTTTAGAATGTGGTACAATTTTCTCTATTTTAGCAAACGTATGACCATTAAATGTGCTCGTACTGTTTGTATTAAATGTAATAAAAGGTTCTTGGCTTGGTAAAGAATCTATCTCCAACCCATTACAAGGAACAAAAATAAACCCTTCGCGTATAAGTTTTTCTCTCTTTACATTTCAAAAATAATTCTTAAAATAACTTCATGAAGTAAACAGTTTTTATTCCATCTCTTTCTGCAAGTGCTCCAACATGTGGGTATTGTGGTAGTTAATATTTTGTTTAAACTCTGCCATTGTTTGTTCCTTTTTCCAATAAACCCATATAATTTTCTTTTAGAGTCCAATTTTCGTTTCTTTAAAGTCACTTCTTCCAGTACCAACTTCGCTTCTTTGTGGATAGTACGTAAGCTTGGGAAAGGGGTTCTATTTCCTTAATAGGATATGGTTTTAGTTTGCTGTTAATGTTACTTCCTTTTCTACAAACTTGGGGGATTACATTAGTTGTTTTAACGAGACCGTTTTTCGCTATTTTAATTTCTTCCAGTATTGTAGAAAACGCTGTCGTAGGTTTCATAAAATAGGTTTCGCCAGCTTTAATAAAACACTTCTGCATAATACGTATTTCGTCTTTGTTTTCTTCTTCCTCCATAACCTCTATGTAGTTTATAGACAGACAATTAAAACCAAAGGCAGAAATTGCTTAACTTATTATTTTTTCTCTTTCTTTCGAATCGGCCTGTAGTTTTAATCGGATCCCAGTCAACTTTCTTGTATTCACGTTGTACATCTCATTTCTAGAACAATAAGCCTAGTTCCTATAGTTGTAAATTGTTGCTTACAATCTGGTAATTCCGTGCTTCTTGGCCAGAGTAGAATAAAATGCTTCCTCAAGCTTGCATCCGGGAAATTTAAAAATTCTATAAGATGGTTTCTTGTAGTTTTATTAACACTAGGGCTTGTTATTTGGCAAATACATTTACTGTAAATTTTTATTCTTGCATTAGAAGTTAACCAAGTTAGCCGGTCTATACCAACCGTATTATCGCATTACAATTTTTCTTGCACTCGCCTTGGAGACAGAAATTAAAATTGTTAATGAAATATTGACAAATTTCTACCTTATTAAACATTCCTGCGAAATCTTGTCTAAAGTCCAAATCCAAAAGATAATAGTCTTCCTCCTTCAGTTGGGTTAATAAATCGAGCACCTTTTGCCATTAACTTCGGGCTAGTTAAAATAATCGGAAGCTTAGCCTTAACTCCATGTCTAGCCGAAACAAATTCACCAAATATTCCTTGGAGGAAACTATTAAATGAACCACAAATGTCTTTCTTTACAAGTGGTGTTTTTCCTTGTCCATTCCAATGCTCCATTCCGTAAATTTTAATAACCATTATGTTATCGCAAAACGAATCGGTAATGGGTATAAATGATTCTATACCCTTATCTTGTAACAACATCTCTCCTTCCACATAATTAATATTACCAATATTCGAAACAAGACTGTTATTTCGTAAATTCTCCAATAACAGCCGTTGTCCAAATCTTTCGTTTGTGGGTTTAATTTTTCTTCCATGAAGTTCGGAAACACTAAACACTTTAGAAGGACCCATGTTACAGGTTCGAGTGACTGCTAAAAAATAAATTAAATCATTCCTACATCGCCGATATATTAGAAGTACGCAGCAATGTTCGGATAATCTCAGTTATATTCGGGAGGGTTGTAGTGGGGATCGCCAAAATAGCATTCGCTGAAAGGGTCGCGTCGCAAAATTTTATCTATATGAGAGCTTCTTCAAAGCCGACTTCCAGACAAAGGGATCCGTTTCTAACTAAATTCCAATGGGTGCTAGCATTTGCAGACAAGTCAGAACTTAGGTCAAAGGCCATTAAACAGTAACCGTTGCGGTAATCGCTTCTTGATGTATCATCGCCCTCATGTAGGTAAAATTTTGCGACGCGAGGATTTCGGCGAAAGCTGTTTCGGCGATCCCCATATATTGCAGGAATGGGTGTAAGTACTCGGAAATATTCGGATAGGAGCGGTTATCCTCGGGAGTCGAGGGGTGGGGGTCGCCCAAACAGCCTTGGCCGAAAGCCTCGCGTCGCTAAATTTTACCTATATGATTTTTTGATTTGATCTAGAGTGATTTTTCCACTTCCAATAACGCCAGACCATACTACAGAAAACATTCATTAGCTTTAAATCTCAAAATAGTATAATAAATGATTAAAACCCTTTATCTTTTTTATAAACAGCCTAATAACGGTTTAGGACGTTGAGGCTTTCACATAAATCTAAGAGCTTTTTTGACAGAGGTGTTTCCACTAAGTCAGATCTTGCATGTAAAATATTTTAATTAGTATTTTTCTATTTCCAATAACGCTAGCTCTTATTACAGAAAACATTCATTAGTTTTAAATCTCAAAATAGTATTACCCAGATGCATACGTCCTGCCTGAAAGATTTATGGTAAAGATTTTTCTGTAATTTCTCTATAAAACAATTGGGAGATAGAGATTACCAGCAGTGAAGACTGGTTTTACATTCTTTACTGTACTTAATTTTTATACTATATATTGTAGAGCTCGTTTCGACAGATATAATAGTTTCTAACAAAACCTTTGTTGGATCAAGTTGCTACTGGTTATTATCGTCCTCAATTCTTCAAGATGTTGCTGTGACCGATTCTATCACTGTAACTGGTCAACCATCTTCCAATTTGTGATGTAACATGCAAATGGTCTCCGATAGCTAACTTATGGTTACTAATTCATATCGGACCAATACCTGACTACAAACAAATAGGTTTATACATAGTAAAACACTCAGTTAGGTAATTATACACAAGTAACATCCTGGTGAGCTTTTACTTGTTATGACTTCATGACTAAGCTCTCGCTGTACCAAAAAATTGCTGTAGTTAATCTGTAGAGTTTCAAGAGCAGTTCGTTACTATAACTCATTTCAGTGCAAAGTATAAGATTGTGCTTCTAAATTTTGTATGGGTAACTTTCTTGCTTGTAATGGTATTACATCTTATATTCCTCTAAAGATAGAAATTGTATACGCTTTAGTGAAAATGTGTTATTATTCGCTTCAATCTTTTGGATATTTTCATGTGTAATTTTTACACTGAAACAAAATTACAGTATTTAAACAGGTGTTATATCTGTATACCTACTACTTTGTGTCAATCAGCTGTTGGTAAATTGTGCATGCTGTCACTTACGCAACTACTATTATACAATATACAGAGTGCTTCACGAGCTATGTTAATATTTGTGCTTATTGAACTAGACTGCTTATAGATAGAGTTACTCATATCTAAATGATTAATTCATGTTTTATACTCCATTTATTTTGTATATTTATCTACGATATAACTTTATGTGTCAAACAATAATAAGGAAGCTATTCAATTTTCTTTGTCTCTAACTGTTTCGGTCCTCAGCCATAGGATAAAACAATATTTTCTTTGAATTATTGGTAATCGTAAGAATTCTAAATTATGCTTTTGCTGTTAGGTTTTTAGAAATTGTAGCAACCTAACACTTTCTGATTACTGTGTGAACTTTTCTCTGCTTAATGTTTTTGCCTGTACAGCTTATTTACCTTTAAATTTATGTTGTTGTGCTTACAAGAGACGCAATGGTAGACATTTAAGCGAAATATTTTGGTTGCTAATTTTGGGTTAACTATTTTTTTACGTTTGATTTAAAACTGATACGCTAGTTTTAAGGAGAGCTCTTTCTAGAACTTCGGTTTTACTTTTTAACGACTTTTTTGAATTTGTGTTGTAATTATGCTTTTTTGGGTGAACACTGGATGTCGCACACTGCAAAACAACTTTGATTTTGCGTAATGTGTACTCAATTTTTTTGTTTGTCAGTATATTATAGGGTCCATACTACTCAGCAAGGTAAGTGTGTTTCTACTATAACGCCAGCACATGCATTTATTTTTGCCTAAATTTAAGTCTCTAAATTGCGCCCGCAAACGTTATAACTATTCGAACGTACGATAACGCTTGTATAAATGTTAATTATTTTGTGTACATAGCGTATGTTCTTATTCATAAAACGTATATAGTTATAACGGAAGCTCTGATTGGAGGATTTTTTTATTTGTGTTTGCAATTAAACCAGGTTGTGTTAAACTATCAGTAGTTGTTTTCTTTATTCCTGCGGACTAGGCTCACCATTCCTAGCCAGATTTACTTAATTTCTGGACGGTGTCCAACCTTATTTTAACTGTAGTGTATCTCTTACTGGTAGCCCTTTTCTTGGTCTAAGGGCGATATAAAAGTAAATCAAGTGGTGTCCTTTTAACCTTTCTGTATTTCTACGCCAGCCTCATGCCCACTCATCCAAGTGCCTAACCGATCGACTGAGCTTCCTGCTAAACCAACAGTTTTTGTTACTACACACCACTTTCTACTTTTGCTACGACCGCACTATGTGCATGTAACAATTTTTTTTCGTGTTCCTTGCTTTTCCATCCCTTTATTACTATAGTATTCTTTCTTTTCATCCTCTCGTCTTCATTCGCTTTTTTTAGCTTTCGAATTCTTCATATCAATTCTTCCTTTTCTTCCTACCACTACCTTTCCCTTTCTCCCATTTGTTCTTTCATTGCTTTGATTTCGTTCCTTATTCACTGCGTGTTTTCTTTCATCTGTTCATCATCTCTTGAATTAATTTCTTTACTTCCTCTTTTTCTCTCTCTTCCGTCCTCCTTCCGCTTTCTGTTATTGAGTTGTTCCTTTTCTGTTCCTCCCTTGTATCTTTTATGTCTGGCGACCTTATTATCTTCTTCCCTTTGCCAAATATTCTTTGCGTTCAGTTTTTTCTTCCGTATTTCTTTTATTCATTCCCCCTTTACCCCGTTTACTCTACTCCTCAAGCACTTCTCTCTGCTTCAATTATATGTTTGTTTATTTTTTTGTCCGTAGGTCTTAGTCCTTATATGAAACTTTTCTAATTTCCCGTTTTCCTTAAGCTCTAGTTAATTTATTTTTAATTTTTCACTCTGCTTCTTCTCCGTTAGTCGGAAAAACAAAAATTTATTTTGGCGTCCTTCCGCGTTACTAAAGTCCCCATTATATTATGTTAGAGATCAGTTAAAACTCAAAGGTTATTTGCTATCATTAATGATCACGAAAATAAACGTTTGGGCGAATCCTAAACGGCGGATAATAGAATTACCACCTGGTTCTGTATCAAAAACTGGGCAAAACATTCTATAACCGTTTCGCCTTAAAACGTTTAGTTTTCGAAGAATTTTTAACTAAAGTTTGGTAAACTTAGCAATACTGTGGTCAGTCGTACTAACCTGTATGAAAGCCGCCAGTGATTTACATAGTAACGCACTTTATTTAATACTACTTTAAAAAGAACGCATACAGGCACACTAGACCTCTATCACGGCAATGTTTCTATTTTAATTTGCATTTTTTAAATTAACAGTACATAACTCGTAAGAAAATATCAATTAAGTTTTAAGTGTTTTATTATTTTACAATTACTTACAATTCTAGCAGCAGCATTAAAATTGCGACGATATTCTCCTTAAATTAAAAACACGTATGTATACTCAGGAAAACTGTACTCCATAACACTAATTTGGGGAATCTAACAGAAAAATTAATATCGAAAGTCAATAACAGTACAAAAAAAATAACGAAATTATTAGTTGAACTAAGTTGCATTAAGGTGAATTAAGATGATTAAGGTGAATTAAAACTAAACTAGTTTGGCCTAAACTAACAGAACATGCTTACCTAATTTCGTGTTAGACACAAAAAAATTCTGCGATGAGATAGACTTCCTTTTTCAAGTAATTTGGCTTTTCTTGGCATTTTTGGTACGGTTTGCTAATCAAAGTCCCGTGTTGAATTGTCTTCGTCTTCTTTATCTTCAGTTTAATTTAATTTTGGTTTATTTGTGTTTATTCGTGTTCATTCTTCTTAATGCACCTTAGTTCATCTTAATTCATCTTAATTCATCTTAATTCATCTTAATTCATATTAATTCACCTTAATTCATCTTAATTCATATTGATTCATCTTAATTCACCTTAATTCGTCTTAATTCATATTAATTCGTCTTAATTCACCTTAATTCATCTTAATTCATCTTAATTCATCTTGATTTATCTTGATTCATCTTAATTCATCTTAATTCATCTTAATTCATCTTAATTCGTGTTAATTCATCTTAATTAATCTTAATTCATCTTATTTCATCTTAAATCTATCAATCAGAATAATCTCAATCAAATCAACCTTAATGGAATCAATCTCAATCAAATCAATCTCAATCAAATCAATCGCAATCAGATCAATTTCTATCAAATCGATTTTATTTCTTAAACCAATATCATCATTATATTGTAATGACCCCGAAAAAGGAGTTAGAGATAAATTACTATTATTTTAAATATTATTGAGATAATGCCGTAAATAATAATTTATTAAATTTATTTCAGTTCCGATATCATAGAAAACAGCACTTTTGCGTATGCGCCAGTTCCCCCCTTTAATATGTGCAAATCCATCGCACATGAATTTTTAAAGCCCCACTTCATCGCGAAGTATAAAAGCCAAAGCTTTGATATAATTCGACACTCTGTTCTGAAAAATACTTATTTGTGGAATATCCAGCAGAATTTCTCTGAAACCCGCTTTTAATAGTAATTTATTACTATTCCGTACTATTCTGTTCGAGAATATCAAACCTGACCAGCTCTTAAAGCGGTTTCGTGCAATTTACCTTATTGTTATAACGATTTCACCATTTCGAAATCTGACCTGTATTATAAAAATATTTAAAGAATTCCTGTGACATAAACAATCCCTAAATAAGTAATTTGACGCTAAAGAGGGACTAGCGCCTATACCAAGTTGCTCTATCAGCTGATCTTTCGGCAGAAGACTGGCTTGGTATCGATCTATTTTCAAGTAACGATGATTGAAGCTCGTCTGGAGGACAAAACTAATGCTAGCACTTTTGGAACGTCTGATTATTATTCCACCCTTAAAAATTCTACTAAGTGTCCGAATTAACTTTAAATAAATAGAAGCGCTAAGAATTCGTTGGTTAAGCTGAGGTTATCTAACCTGGCAATTAGCAAATTCCAAACCTAAACCCACTGTACTCGAATGCGAACTCACAGTGAAACCCCCTGTATATGTAAATATCCCCAGAATCTCCTCGTTTAAATATTACCGCAAATAAACAAACTCAGACATAATGGTAACGTCAAATTTCCTTTTACGACAATAAATAAATAAAACAGGTCGTTTCGTAATGTTTAATGCGAATACAAGACGACACTAATTGTACAAGGTGATTTCCTAGTTTTAATTTATTTAGAACATTGGAGTAAAATATCCCAATAAACCATTAAACCCTTCCGATAAATAGTGAACAATTCACATCGATTAAATAACGTTCCTATTTATGCAAATAATAAATGTTTCATTGTCCTTTAGTAATACAACCATCACATCTGGCGAAAGATTGCATATACGCATACACTCCGCTAAATGAAAGTAAACGAATGCATGATTTCGTCACCAATTATAGTTATTTGAACCCTTTCCAATTGCATACAAAATCAGCATTCTAAGTAGTTCAAGGTCCCGATTCAGCGTGACATTAAATTTAAATTGGTCACAAGTTAAACTTTGTATTATACTAAAATCCTCCTACCCTGGTAGTTCAATAATTAATCAAAGCTCAATTAATTATTCCACGTTACAGAAAAGGAACTGTTTTATACAAAGCCCAAATTTTCAAATATAATTTGTCAATTAAAATAAATTTCAAACTTCAACTTATTTTCATCCCTCCCCAAGGAGGAGGGTGGGCTGCTTGAGCTATCCAAACTCCTTCAGCCACAATCATGAATTCCCAGCATATATACATGCATTACGTCTATAGGCATGGTGGAAATAAGGATGGGTGTGGTCAGGATAGGATCGGAAGGAATGGACTTAGGGTTCTGAGGGGGAAAATACTACCCTAGCGGTTGGAGTGTATAGATGTTTCAACCCATTCGTTAGGACCAATAGGCAAAACAACCAATTCACTATTCATTTAGAAGAATGAGATTGGTTTAATAAATAAAATCATTTTTGTTTTGTGGTAGGTACTTAAGATTGATTTGATCCAAATGATTTGATTGAGATTGATTTGATCCAGATTGATTTGATCGAGATTGATCTAATTGATTGATTTAATTGAGATTGATTTGATTGAGATTGATTTGATTGAGATTGATTTGATTGAGGATTCAAGATGAATTAAGATGGATTAAGATGAATTAAGGTGAGTTAAGATGAATGGTCCTTAGAGGGATGTTGCTGATCTCATTCTACTAGTAGATAACAAAGATACTGTAACCTATCAACTTTAATCCCGACGTTCTTTTTGAAACAGAAATACGGTAATTTTGTAAGCATACTGAGCCATTACAGCTGCGAAAAGGCCGTCGGCGTCAATTCTAATAGGTTACAGTAGCTTTGTTTATCTGCTCTAAACTAGTTTGGCCTAAATCGGATTTGTCCGGTGACATGTGTGCCCGAAAATGCTTGTTTCTCGTGCTCTATCATTTTGCCTTTCTCTATTACCATCTTTGCAATAATAATGAATTAAGTGATTAAAATAGTCACCTTGTAACATCCAAAAATTCATTTGTGCATAACTCTGTTAATTGCTACACAATTATCTGTTTTAACTTCTTGTCAATATGTACTAAACGCATAATTCATATATTCAGTGTTAAAAAACATTGCAGTAATTTACATGTCTTCAGTTGTGAAATTTAACAAAAATTCGGTTAATGTTAATCATTTTTACCAAAAGTAAATAGGTATGACATCTGTCGGCGTCTAGCCAAACTCTGTATTATGCAATGGTTGTAAACACCAATACTTTAGGTTATTTTACGAAATTATCGTAAGAGGGCGATGTATCAAATAGCCAATGGGAAAATCGTTTATTGAATATACATCTAATAGATCACAAATTCGATTTTGATAAAAACTTTTTTTCACTTTCTTCTCCGCCATATTGGAGACGCTACGAAAATTCTGTGATTTCTTTTACATTTTCTTTAATAAACGGAATTGTTTCGGATACTAGTGAAAGATTTCAAAACAATAGGAATTCCTACCAAATTTTCTATTCCTACTGATCGCAAGCCTGGCGGATTTTAAACAACATTTAATCGTGTCCAATAAGGGGTAAGAATGACAGTTTTTCTCATTTGGTCCTAATTTAAAATCTTCCTTCTTAGGGAACGGAGCCCATACAATCTACAAGTAAAAAGCTTTAGATTCGAACCTAGCAGGCTCGTTTCACATTTATCGCACGTGTTACAACTTAGTGGTAAGCTCGTAAACCTCTCTTACCTTAGTGCTCACCTACCCTTCCTTTTTTTTACCGATTATCAATCGATTTGGGGAATTAGGAGGAAAAATTATTCTTCCGACGAACCTACTATCCTTCATTTGTAACAGTACGGAAACTTAAATGGGAAGTTGGATTGGCTACTCTAGAACAAACCATTGGACATATCATACCGGGAGTGCTGCACCTGCTTTGGTTGCGACCCCATCGTTAGAGTAAGAACTCTCGCCATCCAATAAGGCCAGAGAGTTTATCTGTATTATTTTGTTAACTACTTCCATTACTGTATATGAATTAAGGTATAGAATTCTGTTAGGGTTAACGACCGTATAAATGCTCACCTTAACTAAATGGTATCTACAAATATGATCAATAACCTCTAGTTAACAGATGTTGCTATGGTTGACTTAATATCGTACTACCTTCTTAAGCCTATACTCTGCCATTAAGGGAGTTTCATTATCTGATTGAGGTGATATTTACAGCCCTACTTATTAATTGTTTTACGTATTGGGCTTTACACTACCATTTATTTTTAATGTAAACCCTAGCTGCGCAACAGACGAGTTTCATTTATTTAAGTATGCGCGTCACGAGAATTTAAGAAAATGGAAGTGACTACATGGTATCATTGACGTTAAATTACATGTGTAGAAATTATTACTTTGACTGTGTAAAATTGAATATTTCCTTTCTCATAAAAGATTTTTTTTATCAAAATTAGGTTGCGAGGAAGATTTAGTGACTCAATTATTTATTTCTGGCTCCTTTTCTTTCTAAATATTTGGTTAACGAATTTGTTTTCTCAGAAATAAACAATGCGGGCCAACCGAATCGCTCCTCTTTTCTTTATTGTCACCGCTTTAAATGGCCGGTTAATTAATTAAATAACGTGTTTTCTGTAAACTTCAATAAGAATTACTTATCTATATGATAATTTCAGGGAATAATTATACTATTTGTGTAAGCTGCAGCAAGTGTTAGTCAGTATTCTGTGTTTTTTTTTTGGTGGGTTATCTAAAACGCTTGTGGTAGCGAGAATGTATGTTTTCTTTCAGTGCACACAATGAAAGGTCTTTCATTAAGCAAAGGAAACGTTTTCAGTTAATTATTTAAAATTTACTCTAGAATTAATTGGTTTTGGGTTGCGTATAGTTACCCAGCAACTTGCTAAAGTACTATAAACATTGGTTTTTATTTATTTGGTATATGGGTCAACTTTAGGGTTATTTTGAATCGTAATAATATTACTTCGGCTCTTAGTAGCATTTATAAAATTGAAATGTTAATCTATTTTCTTTGTTTTGTGAGAATAAGTTCGACACAGTTTTGAAAGAGTAATCAAAGATTACTATTAAATTTACATTTACTACACTACTGTAGTTGTTTTGTTTGGTGTTGTTTTCTTCCTCCCTTTTTCCTATAGTTCCTTACTCATCCACTGCACCATTGTGTATTCAGGAGTCGGGATAACGGTGCGGGCTGTTGTTGGGGGGCGATTCCTGGCGCCCAAAATTACTTTAAACTTTTATTCCCCCTACGCACGATCCGTTCTGAGCAAAACGCTCGTTTAAATAGCTACGGTTGAGTAGTGAATTCTCTCTGTCTCGATCCTTTAGTAATAGACACACCCACGCATCCAGTGCCTCCGGCGAACTAAGCTCCGGCATTCTTTAATTTGTCGCCTCTGTCTTATTGGCACGTAACAACCTAATACCTAATTTCGTGTTGGATAAAAAAAATATCTGCTACGAGACGAACGTGGAAAAAGTACTTAAATGTCTACGTTTCTTTATTTAAATTTTATTAACCACTATTGCAAAAACGCTTAAAAACGAATTGATTTAGTGTCCTCTCGTATTTGTACCGTCACAGATACCATTAATTTTCCTAATTCACATTGATTACGCTTAAAAAAACAACTTATTAATCACTAAATTAGAGCACACCTTTATAAGCGATGTAAAACTTATCTCTACAACTATATTTGGTGTAATAGAAAATATAAATCAACGTATGGCCAATACGTGTTCTAAATCCGTAAAATTATTGACGTTATCTTCGTTACAATGCTATAACTAGATCATTATCACTTTCTAATTTCTCACAGGTTACCCTTCCAATAAGGTTGATATAGTCATCATTTCTTTATGATCTAATTTCAGACCCTTTGTTGATTAGGTAATACAGTTGTAAACACAAGTTAGGTTGATGACATTTTGGATTACTTTGAGGTTTGTTTACAGCAATATTAAAAGCTCAATGTTTAGTGAGTACACGATTAAGATATGAGCACTGCCACGTGGGATTTTTTGTACATCTGATAATAGTGATCGGAAGTTGAAAAGAAATATATTTGTTTAGTAGGTACGGGTCGTAGTATGAATACGTTATCTGTTGAATAATTTTTATAAGATATAAGGTATGTTTAATACGCATAAAACTCGAATCTCTTTTAAACTTTTTCTATTACAAAGAATCGATAATTTGTAAGATCTGCTTGCAACAGAAAACTTCATTTTACGCTTGAAAAATTTACAACTAAAAAATCTTGATATGAAAAGAGTTAGTATCCCAACGGCTGCTTTAATTAAGGATGATCCAACAGATGCCATTGCTTGCGGATTTCTTGTGCGATAAAGGAAGATTGTGGGTGACAGTTGTGCAACTTCCTCGACGGAAACGGAAAGAGTTAGGGGTAGCTACGAATGGAAGAGACATCGACCGGAAACGATAGATTCTTTTAGATTATAGCGCTTTCCTTAAACGCGATAAGCTTAAAAACATTTGTGGTAAAACGAATGAGATTGGATATTATTCATTTCTATAGCTTCACAACAGCGTTAAAAAAATCTTTATACCAGAATTTATAAAAACAGCACCAAACATTAATAACGGAAAGTTAAGTGTGATAAAACTTTCTAAGTTGCAATGTGTGAGTTTCTAAGTAGATAAAGTACCTTATTTTTTGTCAAAAACAATTTCTAAAGTTCTTACGATGAGTTAAAAAATAAAATAAAAAGTGTATGCCTTTTACTTCTTTTAATAATAAATTCAACATCGGATTTCATAAACATGTTCAAGTACACCTATTTAAAAAAAGTAACACGAGCTTGTTTGACTTTGCATTTTGAAATTAAATAATTTACGAAGTCAATAAGAGTATTATTAAGTTCCACAAGAAAAATATCTCGGTTTAATCCTTAATTTTACATTTCCACCGTATTTAAAAAAAACGAGTAAAATAGATATTTATTTAATCATATATTGTAATTAAAAATAGGTATTGTTTGTGTAAAAAAAAGGTTTAAAAGTTACAATAAGCCTGTAATGATTATATGATTTAAAAAAAATTGTAATAATGATTCATAATTAAATATTTCATAAATTAAAATGTATTCACCCGTTCCGAAAATGGTGAAAAGGTGGTAGGCATGTATACTCCATGCCAGCCGGGGAGGTACCACCACCCTTACCATGGGCTCCTTAATGTTGGGGCTCCGATTTGCTGGGCTCGGTAAGGGCTGCCGGTTACCTTTTCCTTCATCCTTAATCTATACTCATCCTTATTCTTCCTTCTCGCCCTCACTGCCACCCTATCGGATTAAAAGTCCCAAATTAAAAAATAAGATGGCGTGGTTTCTAGGGTAATAAATGCCGGACGTAAAATCCTGCCCCATTCGGATATCCGGGAGGGCAGGGCCCAAGCGACCTCGGTCATCGAAAGTATCAATTTTCTGATTTACTACTGCAATATCCGCGGTATCAGGTCTAATCTTAATGCTATTCACCAACATCTTGAACAATTACAACCTGATATTTTGTTTCTATCTGAAACACAAGTCTCCTCTGAAAGCTCCGAGTCACCCAACTTGCAATTTCCTCAATACCACCTTCACTCTAAGTTTCGATATAAAGGAGGCGTATGTGCCTACATCAAGGACAGAATTGCTTGCAAGAGGGTTTCTTCCTTAGAAAATAAAAATTTTGACGTGATTTGGTTTAAACATTCTGGTCCTAATTTTGTGAAATTCTACTGTTGCATTTATAGGTCTCCTAATGACAGTAACTTTCAAGACTTCTTCGATTACCTTAGTATGAAAGTTGACTATCTCCTGTCTCAGTTTCCATCTTGCGATATCTCAATTGTAGGCGATTTCAATGTTCATAACTCTAACTGGCTTCAGTTTTCATCTACTACAAATCCTGCTGGTCATAGTGCAGAAACATTTGCTATTTCATGTGATCTCACACAAATGATTTCTGAACCCACAAGAATCCCTGATAACCCTAACCATACTCCACATCTTCTAGATCTCTTTCTTGCATCAAACCTTTTGTTTATAAAACTTCCGTTCTTTCGCCTTTAGGTCTTTCCGACCATGGTTTAATAGAAATCATTTTTACTGTACCTAATTCAACTGTTGTTCGCAAAACCGATAGAACCTTGTGTTGTTTTAAGTCAGCTCGATGGAGTGATTTACGGGATTTCTTTGCAACCTTCGGATGTCGTGAATATTGTTTTAAGTCGTCCTCTTCTTCGGAAATCGCTCTTTCAGTATCTGAAGTCATCCTCATGGGAATGGAGTTATGCATTCCCAAAAAACAGTACCGTGTAGGTCATTCCCGTTCCCAACCCTGGTTCAATAAGGCTTGTGCCGATGCAATATCTTTAAAAAATAAATATTACATTAAATGGAAATCTAATAAATCGGCCGACAGTCATGTAGAATACGTTGGTGCTAGAAATATCTGCAAAAGCGACATCACTAAAACTAAAAAGTTGTTCGAACAATGAAAATGCATTGAATTAGCTACATCTTCTTTAGGCAGTCGTAAATTTTGGTCTTTAGCTAAAGCCATTAGTAAAAAACTTTGGAACATCTTCATCCCCCCCCCCCCCTGACATCTATTGACAGATCGGTAGTTGCTGATTCTGTAGACAAAGCCAATGCTTTTGTGGATTTGTTTGCATCAAACTCGTGTCTCAATGATTCTGGAAAAGATGTGCCCTAGTCAACTCTTCCTCATACGCTATGAAACTAATTCATTTTCGGTACAACCTCTTGGAATCGATCATCAGTAGGTTTGACCTCAATAAGGCCACTGGCCTAGACGGTATCCCAGCTATTGACTTAAAGAAATGTTCCTCCGAACTAGTACCTGTCCTATCTAAGCTCTATACAATCTCTACGTCTTCTGGGGAATTCCCTTCATCATGGAAGTTAGCAAATGTTCAACCTATTCCCAAAAAAGGCGATAAGACCGATCCCTCAAACTACCGACCAATTGACATCACTTCCATTTTGTCTAAAATCATGGAAAAAGCCATCAATCAGCAACTGCTCACGTTCCTTGAAACTAACAAACTCCTTAGTGACCAGCAATATGGGTTTAGGCAAAGTCATTCAACAGGTGATCTTCTTTCATATGTGACCCAAGTTTGAAACAATACAATAGAGCAGTCCGGTGAAACAGTTGCAGTCGCTTTAGATATCTCAAAGACATTTGACTAAGTTTGGCATAAGTGTTTACTCGCCAAACTCACCTCGTTTGGATTATATGATACGCTCATCAACTGGGTTTATAGTTTCCTTGATAAAAGATGAATACGTGTCGTAATTGATTAATTTTTTTCAAAAGAAGTTTGGATTAACGCGGGCGTACCACAGGGATCCGTTATAGCGCCTACACTTTCTCTGCTGCACATAAATGACCGTATTTCTTCAACAACTAACCCCATCCAATGCTTTGCTGACGATAGCACTCTTCACTATAGTTCATCTCAGTCTACTCATAGTGATAATTCTATGTCAAATCAAGAAATAAAAGCTAAAATGGCAAATGCAATCAACAAAGACATTCAACGTATTCTCGAATGGGGAAGCAATAATCTAGTTAAATTTAATGCTAACAAAACTCAGTGTTGCGTTGTGTCCGCCAAAAAAGATCGATCATTTCCTGTTGTAAGTATGAATGGCTCAGTTCTTAAGCTTTCAGACTCTATTACTCTGTTGGCTATGACTTTCAAAAATTTATTTTGTTTACGGACGAAGCTTGTTTTACAAGAGACTCGAGAAACTTACACGTGTGGGTTGACGAAAATCCCAGTGCAATGTTTATACGTGCACACCAGGAACGTTTTGCGGTGAATCCATGAACCGGAATTATGGAAAATAATGTAATCGGGTCTTCTGCCACACCATTTGAATGCGAAAACTACCAAATTTTATTAGATACTGTGTTACCAGAGTGTTAACATCGCGGAACGTTCATGGTTTCAACATGATGGCGCGTCAGCACATAGTAGAAGGGAAATTTTGATGAATAGACAATACCCAAGCAAGTGGATTGGGAGGACCAGACCTGTTTTGTGGCCAGTCTGGAGTCCAGACTCCGCTAGATTGTTTTTTTTTTTGGGGTTATATGAAGACCTTTATATACGAGACACTAGTAAATACAGGGGAAGAGTTAGTGACAAGAATCGTGGTTGCAGCACAGCATGTTAAAGAAAAGAAGGCAGTTCCTTTAAAAGTTTCCGCAAATATTAAAACGCGTTACAGGGCTTGTGTTGCTGCGAATGTGGCCATTCTGAAAATTTGCAATAAATTATTAATTCAATAATAAATGAGTTGTTATACTTTCGTAATCAGTAGATTGTTGTTGAATTTTCAATAACACAAGGCTACTTGACTTCTATTGTGTTTTTTGTTTGTCATTATTTTAATAGTTATCTGAAATTTATCAATATTCCTTGCATAAATATGAAAAAAATAATCAAATACATGTTGTAGTTGACAATTAAGGCGTTTTATAAATGTTTCTTTTCTAAAAATCCATGGGTATGGTTATCCAAATAGCATAATTTGAAGATTTAAAGGTTGGTAACATTGCCTGCTTCAAGGTCACCGAGTCAAGGTCACGTGGCAGGAAATTTTCAAGGTTGGTAACACTGTCGAGTCTCTTCAAGGTCCCCGCTTCAAGATCGCTCTCCTTGCCAAGGTTAAGTTCTTTACGTACACACACACCGCTTCACGACCAATGGGTTTTCAAGGTCAAGGTCGCTCACATTGCATATTCTTCAAGGTCATCCGCGCACGTACACACCCTCCGCTTCAAGGTCACACGTTCCATGCATCGAAGTATATTCCCCAAGGTTATTGAAATAACTAGATTTGAAAAAAAGTCACCAGAAAGGTCAAGGTCCAGATTGTCCACGTCTAAGTGTATTGTTTTTCACATTTTCACATTACGCCAAAGTACAAGGTTTTCAAGGTCAAAGGGTCCACCGTACACATTTGCTGTATATTCTTTAAGATCATCGTCCCTGCTTCAAGATCACTTGACAGGAAATTGTCACCCTCCATTCCCTATTTTAAAGTTTATGTTGCACGTACGCGCCTCCCGCTCCAATGTCAATTGCAAGAGAGATACTATGGGGACCTCCTTTTATGTTCCTGCGTCAAATTCAATGGTATTTCAAGGTCGCTCTCATTAACTACGTATATTTTTTCAAGGTCAAATAGGGATACCTCTCTAAGTCAATGGTTTTTCAAGGTTGCCTACACAGCTAGGCGAATCCTAGACCACTCTTCCACTATGCTTTTTCTATGAGTGTTTTGCTCAAGGCCATCATACACATTGCCTACGTATATTCCTCAAGATCACGCTGTTCAAGCAATTCTTGGCTGAGCTAAAGTGTTAATTCTTATAAATCAATTCTCAGAGTCAGGGGTATTAAATAGACTTTTCAAGGCATGGGGATTCTACCATTCAGGGTCACCCAAGCTATTCTTGGCTGAGTCAAGACGTTAGAAATCAATTCTCAAGGTCAGTGGTATCATACAGGTTGTCGTTGTCTATGCTAAAATGTGAGTCAAAGTTCTGGTATTGGCTAAATTGTAATAAAAAGATTATGCTTACAGTATGTGGATTCATAATACTACTGCCCTAAACCATCAGGATGAGGTACTTTTCCTAAGAACCAACACAGGTAGCCGTTTTCCCCACCATTTCAAGGTCACATCTCTGAGAAATCAATTTTCAAGGGCAAAGGCGATGCATAGTTCAAGTAATTCTTGGCCGAGTCAGGGTCAGGGTCATAATTCCTAGAAGTCACCTGTAGGGCTATCAAATAGATTCTCAATGACGAAATGTATTGGTATCAATTTTCAAGGTCATAAGTCCTAGAAATTTACCTGCTGGGATATCCCGATATATGACCGGTAAATGTGTGTACGAGGATGGTCTTCTAGGTCACGTACACTATGGGATCCACTTTGTTGTTTTCAAGACCAATGCGTATACACATCACCCGCTTATATTCTTCAAGGCCCTCTGGGTAATCAATTTTTAAGGACAAAGGCGATCCATTGTTCAAGCAGTTCTGGTCGGGTCAGAGTCATAATTCCTAGAAATCACTTCAAGGTGTGGGGGATGCTACTTTTCAGGGCTAGGTCACTAAACTGGTTGACACCATGTGTCGAGAAATGTTCAAGGTTAGATTTAGTAGCATTACTAATCAATGACGCCGTATGGATTTCAAGGTCTCGAGCAGGATATTAAATCGACTGTGTCTAGAAAAGTCACGAGAAATCAAATTTCAAAGTTAAGCTGAACGATAGGTCAAGGTGTTCCTGTATTGGCGCTCTTCAAGTAGCGAAATAAGCATGACTGTGCGTGGCTGAATACCAAGGTCACCTGTAGTTTCCAGCTACCCCAACCATTTAAATGCCAAAGCCACGATTCTGAGAAATCTAAAAATAGAATTTTCATGGCCAAAGGTGA
Source organism: Vesta saturnalis (assembly GCA_036346205.1). NCBI lineage: Eukaryota > Metazoa > Arthropoda > Insecta > Coleoptera > Lampyridae > Vesta > Vesta saturnalis. The sequence continues at coordinate 1,652,929 of JARFJB010002026.1, forward strand.
TAAAGTCAAGTTATTGAAGGTTCTTTTATTGGCTCTGTGTCTGCATACCCATATATCTAGCATCAACGTCAAAGAAGTCTTAGGCTGATTCTGAACGAATTTATCATGGTCAGGATAATTTTGCCCAACTGAAGACCACGTGTTAATTCTAAGAAATCAATGGTCACCTGCAGAGGTATCCCGATCTTATTCGATAGTAATACAAGGGTCAAATCCTGGCAGGATATTTTTACCAAGCAATTCCTGCTATCGCTCCAAGGTTAAAATTTATTCTTAAAAATGTCATTGAAGGTGCGATTGATCCTTGAGGGTAACTTTTTTAGCGGCAAATGGTCACCAAACAATTCTCGATTATGTCAAGGTCATGTTTTTAAGGTCACCGAGCAAATTGTTAAGGCTACACTGTTCAAGCAATTCTTTTGTATAACTCTTAGAAGTTATTACAATTTCTAAAAATCAATTTTCAAGGTTGTCTGTGGGGGTGTCCTTAGAAATCAAATCCAAGGTTAACCGTAGGGGTATTCTTAGAATGGGTCAAGTTCATTAAATGTGTGAGTCATCCATTGAAATTTTTCAAGGTAACACCCTTTTGACGGGACATTTTCAAGGTCACCAAACAATTCTTAGAATTTAGTCGAGTCAGGGTCATGCGTTAATGCCTAGGTCACATACAGGGGTATCATATTACAATTCAAGTGATTGTTGTCTATGCTAAAGTAGGTTCATGGCTAAATGGAGTCAAGGTCAAAATTTACTGGTATCAATTTTCAAGGCCACCTGAAGGAGCAATTCTTAGAAATCTAAACGGTTCGCGGAATAGGTGCTTTTTGAAAAAAGGTTGTTGTCTATGCTAAAAGGTAGGTCAAGGGTTCCTGTATTGGCACTCTTCAAGGTCAAATAGCAAAATAAGCATGACTTTTCCCTCCACCATTTAAATTTCAAGGTCATACCTCTGAAAAATCTAAAAATAGGATTTTCAAGGTGATACATTTTTCTTATATAAATCGCAGTGTGTTGAGATCAGTCGGTTATTAACTTGTTAAACATGGAATTAGTAGGGTTAAACCAAAGCACCTATTGCAAACTCTTTAAAAATGTATGTGAGCTAGAGATACCGTAATTAATACGTAGTATGGTGAACGTATAGTGCTGGAAGCGGAGGAGTTTAAATGTGTATTACCTCCGCGCTTTTACGAGTATTTCAAAAAAGAAAATCGAATTGAAGAATTTAAAACGCTGCTAAATACAAGGGATGTTGTCATCAGTAGTCTGGGTGTAGTCGGAAAAACAACAAACATAACATTTAATAGCAGTGTCCCCAACCATATGTACACATGATTTAACTAGAATCATTTTATATTTATCGTCGGAATAGGAAAAATGAGCCTAATTGACATAATATACAGGGTATTCGCGTCAAAGGGAAACTTGTGCATTGAGTGGTTTAATTTTTTACATTTAAGAAGTTGTAAATGCTACGTATAATATTAATTCACATAACACTGTATGGAAATATTATACTATCATCATGCTTATCTAATGTATAGCATGTGATCACAATTTAGGTATAAATACCCCACCCTCTCTAGGTCAAATTTTAGCATTACTTGGGGGTTAAATTCTTGGAAATAGCAAATAAGCGTTTCTATTGCGCAATTATAACAATAGAATCAGTTCATGGAAACAAGAAGAATGATGGGGTTGTTGTCTATGCTAATATCTTATTTTAAATTGACATTCCCCATTAGCATTTTGATAACGTGCTAGTTATTATATACAATATATAGATTTAAAATAGACGTAAAGAATTGTAATGTATCGTAAAATAACATTTGGAAACTTAAAATATATACTCTTTTAATATGAATAAAAAACTTTCTGTAAGCTTTAATTAAAAGAAAATTACCAACATCGTCTTTATGAAAGCAAACCTTTTATATTACTTTAAACAATGAAAAACTACTACAACGCTTTACTAATAAAAGAAATTTTAGTTAACATATGGATAAATGCCATTTATTGATATAAAAACAATCACGTCTCTTTGTCTAGCGATCTGCATACATTATAATCAGTAAATCTATAACTAAATCGATTTTTTTATTAATTTAGGGATCATTTAGATTTAGAACATTTTATATAAATGTTATTTAATTGACCGAAACACTAGGCATAGTACATCAAAATTAAATCTATACATTGTTAACTCCCTTTCTATACTGCAATTTATATAGCTGTCATTGTTTGTTCGGACGCTGAACATGAATCTGAGGTTTGCAACGTCCAAATTTGGTCAATTTTTTAGGTTTTGGGCTAAATCTCGATAATTATGCATTTTTTCGAAAATTTAAATCTCCTAGAAATCCCTTTATACAAAGCAAAGTCATGTATTTTTTCATTATAACTCTTCAATAATAAAAGAATTTTAAGAGTTAATAAATGTCATTTATTGATAGAAAATCAATCACGTTTCTTTCAGTTACAGGTAAATTAGATCCTTTCAAGGTCTAGCGATCTACGTACATCGAAAACCTACAAATCTGTTACTAAATCGAATTTTTTGTTTCTTTATGTTTTAGTACATCTAATTTAAATCAATACATTGTTCCTCCCCTCTCCCTTCTAGCTAAAGATAACGAGTCCATATTTTCTAATATATAACGCAATTTATTAAACAGTGTCATTGTTTGTTCTGTTCCAATAAATCTGTATACCCTTCCTTTATACGTTTTATATAGTCCAATTTCGCCTCTTTAAAGCCAGTTCCAACGTACGTCAGCTTGGGAAAGGGGTTCTATTTCTTTATGAGAGATTACATTAGTTGTTTTAACGAGACCATGCATTGGTTTTAGCTTAAGAATGCAGGGTAGCAGTACAGCATTTTAATCCCGGCAATGTACTAAATTAATACGAAACCTTGGTGTTTTTTAGATAAAAAAAGGTATACATCCTGAAAATCCTTATCTAAAATGTCCTAGTACTGATTCCTATCAACCATATTTCCTAGTTCAGAAAGTATTTAATACGTATTACCTTCCCATCTGGAGGAAGAAGGTTGATATGGGATAAAATTTTAGGACAGTAGTATTCTATACTAATGACTAAACGGTTGTCAAAAAGTTTCTGCGCCCAAACGTCAAAAAATCTCGATACGCAGAGACAATAAAGAACCATTTAACCTTTATGGGTTGAAGAAGAAAATACCGAAAACCAGTACTACGAAAGCTTTTTGAAGTTATTTTACTGTCTACATCTCTTTAACTTAAAAGAACACCATATTCACAACACTTAAAGTCTTTACTTTTTAATTATACAATACGTTTCCTTAAACCTAATACATATTACACTTAACTTTTGCACACTCTGTCTAGTTCTGTAAAATGATTCTAGTTAAAGCATGTTTATGTATGGATGGGGGGCTCGAAAACGAACTAGAACCAGCTTTTTCAAAAACCACCCCTGGACGATAACACTCGTCGACTTATTCCAGTATCTATCACTATTGGAAAAGCTACCCTTTACCCTTAAAGTAGACGATTTAAGATGATTTCATATTTCCATGAACTAAGATTTCTAAGAATATGACGCTCTTCGGAGTAATAAACTTTAACCCCTCACGAGCTGATTCTTTGTTTAGATTTCTAAGATTAACTTAGAAAATGGATTTCTAAGAAATGCTTTTGACCTTGCACAGCCTATTCAATTTAGCCTCAGCTACGATGAATGAGCTATTTGATTTGTTCTCGGGGAGGGGGGGGGGGCGGTTACCTGTGTTGGGTAACGGCTCCCCTGTTTTGGGAAACGGCTATCTGTCTTTGGGAACCGGATCAGGTACTCGGGGAAACTTTTTATTCTTTCAAACAATAATTTTGTCAACACAAGAACCTTGATATAAACATAGACAACAACCCCATCACTCTTCTTGTTTCCATGAACTGATTTTATTATTAGAATTGCGCAATAGGAACGCTCATTTGCTATTTCCAAGAATTTAACCCCCAAGTAATGCTAAAAATTGACCTAGATGGGGTGGGTCATTTACATCTAAATTGTGATCACAAATAATATTTGTTTATTTTTAGTAAACGCTATACATTAGATAAGCATGATGATAGTTTAATATTTCCATACAGTGCTATGTGAATTAATATTACACCTAGAGTAGGTAAGATTGGAGACTTTTGGATCACACCACAATTCCAAGGTCCCACATTTCCAAGGTTACCACAATTCGAAGGTCCCACCGGCTCAAGGTTGTGAAATAAGTAGGCCACGTTTATACACAACTTTCCCAAAGTCACACATTTGTAAGATTACCACAGCTCCAAGCTGAAACAACATGCGTAGGTCACTAACACTCAACACATTCTCAAGGCTATTTGCGCACCCTATCTACTGAGATAGGCAACTCACTTTTTCAAGGCTTGCTCATGTAATTTTTTACACTTCTCTGACTCTATACTTAGAACCAAATTAAAAAAAGATAATGATATGCTAATGTATTTATTTGTTGTATGTACAAATGTAATCAGTGTATTATTCATATATATGATTTTCTCTAGGAATAAAACATTTTGATTTAGTACAAGTGGAAAAGGTCCTTTCCACTTCTGTATCGTTACACCTGCGTCGATGTGGTGCAAGTAATTGAGCGTAGGTGCAGTGTGGTGCCCATCGGAGATGTTCCTGTAGCGGAGCGTCAGATGACCGCCATTGGTTTATTCGAACTCCACACATGAAGCATTCAACCGTATCGTCTGAAGATGCTCCTCTAGAGGACTTGCAGATGTTCGCACTTATGGGGTCGACGTTATTCCGAAAAAAAAAATAAATCATAAGTAGAAGGAGACCTATGTCAGTTATACTTACTATGCTTGTCTCGATCACTTGCAAAGACCACTTGTCTAAGAGCTGCATTACTAACTCTGCGTTATACGTAACTAAGCGATCATGGAGTATAACAGTATGCTGTCGTATTGGCGGGTATGTTAACTGCTGTTTCGAGTTCTACACGAAGTACTACCGCTTTAGAGTGAAACGTCTCTTTTTGATTCGAGCAGTCTAACACTACAAATGGTACGGCTCCCGTAAATTGATTAGGTCTGAGTAATAGTTGACCATCTCTTTGATAATATCACATTTGGAACTTAGCAAACATTTCATACAATGTAGCAAAGCAATTATTATCGTAATTTACGTTTAAATTGCCATACGGATAACGATCCGTGTTAAGGAATACCCTAATATTCTTTAGTGCACGTTTATCGAATCTGATCATATCTTGAGAAACATTATTTTCTCGCCCCGTTTGAAATCCGATAATAATATATCTAGGTGTTTCTATATTAATCGATGTTTTGATTGCCCATGTATGTTTATCTGTGGTTGGAACTGCTGGATATATGTGTGTTTCGCAGCTTCTACTGGAGTATTTACATTTTTATCAATGTACTTCGTTAACGCCAATTCCTCCGCTAATGCTGGAATGATGTGCGGAACTTTCCAATATATTTCATCTATGTTAACTTTTGATGCTTCATCTGCAACAGTTGAAATTACTGCATCGGTATCAATGTTATTGCGAATTAAAACCGATTCTTGACTGATGTTCAAAATCACTTTATTGTAATCTTCCACAAAGCCAAGTAGTATTCGCAAAGGGACATAAACATTAAAATACCCTAATGCATTTGTTAGTGTGTTATTTGGGGTAGGAAACCAACCTGCATTTTAACGACGATCGAGGTCCTTGGGTGTCAATGATGCCAATCCTTTCATTGTAGACGTTAATACAACCTTCGTCACGGAATCTACCACTATTCCATTCATTTCGTATCTAATCTCACTGAATAAAAATGCATTGCCATTATTACAAACCGCGCGGTGTTAGAGACGGCACCATCCTCCCTCAGCAATCTTCCCTCTACGTAGACATAACTTTCTGATGGTAAAGTGCACATTTCTTCCTGAATGGGTATTTTGATTTCATCATTGTTTCCAAATCTCGTAGTACATGGTTGAGGTATGCAATTCATACCCTTTGTAAACTTTTTTGTTAAATCGCAGCATAGGTCCTATAGAATCTTCTACATTAAAGTTAATATCATGTGTTACTTTCATAATTGCTTTCATAGTGTTGTTCGCCCGTAAATTAAAAAATTGTCTCGAACCGTTCACTGTATCATTTATATGTTTATTCACATACGCGACTTCGTATGATCCTGGCGGTACTGTAATTCTAGTTCCTTCAAATATCAGTTGGTTATTCTTGGAAGTAACGCTTTGCATAGTATTACAAGATTCAGAACTAGTCAACCCCATTACATATTCCGACTCATTATCAAGATAAATCGGTGGGTTAAAGTTGGATTGCAAAATACTGCTTGTATCGGTAAATGTGTATATGACATTACGATCAAGCAACGACTAATGAGAATCAAAACGAACCGTCATATAAAAATCGTAAGACTAAATGACTGCAGTTGTATGTATTGAAGTTTTGAACCTTGGTATAGTTATAATCAATCGTGTTTCTGCTACCATCACTATTAAAATAGTGAATTAATTCTAATAGTGGTTTAATATGTCTATAAAAATATGTAATATGCCCATTACGATTGATGTAAGCCGTCCAGTATGTTCCACTGTTATTTTGATCATCCAGATTCACGATACCACATTCATTCGTAAGGATTCGTGTAGGTAATTTATCTCGCATGTATATCCCTCTAAAGTAGGGGATTTTTAATTTCTCAACAAATTTTGATAGCTCAAAGTTGTTTAAGGCGTGACGTGGTAGTTTCAGTGGGAGTTTTTTGAATACGGTTGTAGATATAGGCCTAAACCTCGGTTATATGGTTGTATATATAAGCCTTTTACTAAGGTAGCTGCTTCCATTGCTTGATTGTGTCGTTTGGTTTCTTCTAACGTTTTTGACGCTATTTTTGTGTTAGTAACCGCTTTTGTAACTGCGGCTGCACCTCCACCCAAAGAACCTAAAGCTCCAAATGCTGAAAATAGGGGAACAAGAGGTATGAATCCCCCACGTTTCGGTATAGGTAATACTCTTCTCTTGGGTGTCAAGATTTTTATGTTTTCAAACGTTTAAGGCTTGTTGCACAGTAGATTTTAAAGATGACCGAAGTTAACCACAACACGACGTCGCACTAGAAGGACTGCTTTGTTAAATGAAATTGGTCTGTTTCTGTGAGATCGCTTCCTACGTTGTGATTTGCTTTCCATTCCCAATGTTCTTTTCCCTTTCATTATACCGGCTATGGTTAATGCAGCTGCTCTTACTCCAAAGGTGGCGTTTGAGGACGAAATCTTCCAAGCTTTTTGTTGCAAAGCCTTATCAGCTATGTGGCGATGCCTTAGATCGTTTGACTGGGAGTATGCAATATCGTGTTCTTTACACGGTTCATCCAGTTCGTTAACAACTCCACGGGTAATTTATTTATTAAGGTGTTAATTAATTCAGAACCTTTTTTATAGCTATTGCACCGAGAACTATACTTCATACCACACTGACTGACAATTCACTACTAAACTATTTAATGCGTACGACACACACACGCACGCACGCACGCACGTACCCACGCACCGACCCACCCACCCACGCGCACTTGCACTCGCACTCGCACGCGCACGCGCACGCACACGCACACGCACACGCACACGCGCACGCACACGCGCACGCGCACGCGCACGCACACGCACACGCACACACGCACACGCGCACGCACACGCACACACGCACACGCACACGCACACGCACACGCACACGCACACGCAAACGCACAAGCACCCCCCTCCCGCCCTTCTATGCCAAACGTATCCTTCTACTCCAAAACAGCTTATACGTGATAATGCGAATTTACTAGTTCTGTTTCAACAAGATAGCACCAATCTTAAGCAGGTCTATGATGATCACATTAATGTAGATATGGCATTTGATAGATTTAAGCACCTGTGTTTCTGTTGCTGCCGTGACAAATTCGGATTTCTTGTGATTGATAAAGAGAGTGATGTTAATGCAGGCCGTTTCCGTAAGGGACTTGAATGTTACATTGCATTATAAATACTGGACCTGTTATGTAAACATGCAGTAGTGATGGAGGAGCGCTTAATACAAGACATTTTGCGCGCTCGCGAGAATGTGCAACAAAAATATGCTAGTTTAAAGGAAGATACTGCACTTACAGAGCGTGCAATGGAGGCACACTTTAAACCTATAACACAAATATTGAAACAATTGATTACTAAACAAGATTATTCTCTCGTCAAGGCTGAATCCTTTACATCAGAATTCGGAAAAACTGAGCCTGTTGCACATAAAAAGGAAGTTTATTTTACATTATACGCCTAAAACATCTGGAACTCGGAAGGCACCACGTATTCTTGTTCCTGACGCTATTCCACATGATAACGAGAGGGAGATTCCTACTTTACAACAACTGAAATCAGAACTGTTAGCTGCTGGATCTCAACCGGCCTTTGAAGAGTACCTTAGTCAGTATGAAGGATTAGTGAAATATTATGTGGAAGGTATATTTAGAGATCCCGAAGACGAGTATGCTTTAACATACGGTGTACAATTTCGTCCCGAAAAAAGAAATTTTTTATTGGTGATGCTGAACTAGACTTTGTTGGAGAGAATTTTCGTATCGCTCTTCCTGATGGATTATGATGGAACTTCGGGATTACATGAGCTACTATTTAAAAAAGCTCCTACAGGATACAAAAAGAGTGATCTGCAGCAATACAATGAAATTTTGCGCCGAACAAATGCTGCTCGACGTAATTATAACCCAGATGACCAAATCAAAGGCACTAGTAGTAGGAAATACATTGAGATCATTAAACCATTACTTCAACCTAGAAAACAACCCGCTACATCAGCTATTGCACCTCCTGCCACAAGATCTCGCACCACTTCTGTCTCCAAAAGAGGGGGTGGAATGCAAATATTATGGTATAATAACAAAGCGACTGAATTTGTAACTTGGTGATCCGAATAAATTAGTGGATTGGTTGCGGGAGTTATTGGGATCAATGTCGACAGGGAATACTAGCAATCACAACGAAATAATATAATATATATATATATATATATATATATATATATAGTGTGTATATATATATATATATATATATATATATATATATATATATATATATATATATATAGTAAACTTGTTTCTCTTTTAGTTTTCTTTAGTTGTTTTTTCAATGGAATACCCTATATATTTCTAAGTATTTGAATTCTCTGTTAAATGCTGAGCAAAATGTCATAAGGCACTATGGGTCTACGACTAACGGTTCCTAAGTTATTGACATTTGTATGTAAAAAAATTAGCCTAAGCAGGCTTCTGTTCCGCCATCTTGAAAGATATCGGAGTGAAATTTTGGGATTTGTTTTTCCAAGCCATCTAGTTTTAACTTCTACGTTCAGATTGCAGACTCTCTTGTTTGCATATACAGGGTGGTACATTTTGCATGTTATTTTTCTCATTTTTTTTAAATGGCACACCCTATATTTTATTACAGATTTGAATAGAATTTGTTACGGGTTTTCAATAGATACCCACTTTCTACTACCTATTCCTAAATGTTTTTGAATTATTTAGTGATAAAGTTGAAAATTGTAAACATTTTTTTATTTTTGTTGAATTTGTCACAATATAAAATAAATCAAGGCAATATCATAATTCAAAGAAAAACAAAAATGAAACAATTCTAATTGCTATAAAACCGTGAAGCTATAGATTTAAGACACAATTCAACATTTTGCACTATAAAAGAGCAACGCTTAATCAGCATTTAACAGAGAATTCAAATATATAGGGTGTTCCGTTAAAAAAAACAAGTTTAGTGTAGTATTCGAAAATGGGACACCTGTATACATATATATATATATATATATATATATATATATATATATATATATATATATATATATGTGTGTGTGTGTGTGTGTGTGTGGTGTGTGTGTGTGAGTGTGTGGTGTGTGTGTGGTGTGTGGTGTGTGTGTGTGTGGTCGTGTGCGTGTGTGCGTGTGCGTGTGTGCGTGTGTGCGTGTGGTGTGTGCGTGTGCTGTGCGTGTGCGTGTGCATTGTGCTGTGTGCGTGTGTGCGTGTGCGCCTATAACATAAAATTTAAAAAATTTCGATTTTTTCATAAAAGAATGATGCTCTTGTCTGAAGTCGCCACGACGCACCGTTTTCGAAATAAATTGATTTGAACTTTCCATACGTTAATCATACTTTTATAAAATTAACTAACGAATTCATTTAAAATTAAGAAGATGGCTATGGAAAATAAATAAAATAATAATTTCGTGAACGTCAAACTGCTTTCATGTCATAAATTAATTTTGCTTTAGAAAGTAAGAAATAAACTCGGGTAAAAAATAATCGTTTTTAATACAAAAAAATGCTTCTAACACAATTAATAATAAAAAAAATCAAAATCACAACTGAAAGCATGAAACACAAAACTGACTCTTCAGAAGATGGTCCACACGACGACCATCCATTTTTATGTACAAATTTATTCGTTTATGTAAAGCTTGCCGTCCTTATGTAGAATGTTCCACACGGAAGATTTTGACAAATTGGGATACATTGCAGCCAATCTTCTTACGCTTATTTCGGTATTGTACTCAATTTCCATTAAAATATCATTCTGATATTCTTCCATTACATCAGAATGTCTCCCCGTTTCATTATTTTTGGGAATTACCGATCCTGTTTCCCTAATTCTTTGATGAAGAAGCGTAAATGATTTAGGAGCAGGATGTCTTACCTTCGTTACTAAACAAAACTATTCTAACTCTTTGTATTTACAGTAATGTAACTAAACAATAAAAAATCCTTCGCTCAAAACTTATTAGACACTTTAACCTAGTATCTGTAATACTCATTATTTTGACGTACATGCAATTGTTATTTTCCACAGCCATCTTTCATAACTGTAAATGAATTCCTTAGTTAATATTATAAATGTATGATTAATGCATCAAAAGTTCAAATCAATATATTTCGAAAACGGTGCGTCGTAGTGACTTCAGACAAGAGTATCATTCATTCATGAAAAAATCAAATTTTTTTAAATTTTACGTTAAATTTGCGAAATTGTGAAAAAAAATAACTTATGTATAACAATGTCCAATGCCCCGCCCAAACGAGCCGTTAATGAGTACAACTAAAAAATCACATTCACGCCATACGATTGGCCCTATTTTGAAGATATTTGAATTAAACCGATGCTAGGGCGCCATCTTCCAAGAGCTCCAGCTTTCTTAGGAAGTATTTGTGTATTACGTTAAATCGACATAATCTGCAGTTTTCTTTTGCGAAAAGGGTTTGAGGACACCCTGTATATATATATATATATATATATATATATATATATATATATATATATATATATATATATATATACAAGCTGTTTGTAAATAAGTGCGAAAGATTTTAGGTGGTGGTTGCCGAAGTTTCCACAAGAATGAATGGTTTAGATTCAAACCAATGTTTAATAAAATTATAACCTTAAAAACGAAAGTAAAGTTTATTGCCCTTCTTACTGGATCTTGCAGTTGTCATGTACCTGTTTGGTTCTAGCGGCATATAGGACCACCATTATTTTTCACAAAAGGTGATCGGACGCTATCTATTGATGTCACTGGATCTAAAACACTACAAAAATGAAGACTCATTGATCATGTATTTTTAAAGTAAAGTAATTCATAAATTTAACTTTATTTCAAAAACATAAAAGGATACATGCCTTCGATTGTTATAGAATGTAAATACTCAATTATCCTTTATTTCCCAAACTCTTCAGTTTCTACAAATTTGTATAAAAAATCAATGTATAAACGTTTCCAAACCAATATTAGTCTTTAATTAGATAAAATCCACTTATGCTTCATACGAAAGCAATTATAATGAAATAACAAAGGTCTAACTAGTTTTGGTTACAATTCAATTTGATTCGATAATTAAGTAAACAGTTTATTTGAATCTACGCTCTTAAATCCTCCAATTAAAACTCTCTCGAATAATAATCTAATATTATATAATATTCGACATGCATCTTTTTCATATAGAGACACTTTCAAAGGAGATACGGTCTCTCAAAAGACATCGCTGAAAATCGTTTTTTTTTCTAAATAACTCAAAGTGTTAGATATTAGTATATTAAAAAACAAGTTTCATAAGACCAGCCATAAAGCACGAATTCAGGTTTCAAAATGTGTGGCGTAGCACAAACACGCAAGCACACAGACACACAGACACACCGACACACAGACACACAGACACACAGACACACAGACACACAGACACACAGACACACAGACACACAGACACACAGACACACAGACACACAGACACACAGACACACAGACACACAGACACACAGACACACATACACACAGACACACAGACACAGACACACAGACACACACACAGACACACAGACACAGACACACAGACACACAGACACACAGACACACAGACACACAACATACAGACACACAGACACACAGACACACAGACACACAGACACACACACACAGACACAGACACACAGACAACACAGCACACAACCACACAGACACACAGACAACAGACACACAGAACACAGACACACAGACACACAGAAACAGACACAGACACACAACACACAGACACACAGACACACAGACACAGACACACAGACACACAGACACACACAGACACACAGAACACAGACACACAGACACACAGACACAGACACACAGACAAACACACAGACACACAGACACACAGACACACAGACACAGACCACACAGACACACAGACACACAGACACACAGACACACAGACACACAGACACAGACACACAGACACACAGACACAGACACACAGACACACAGACACACAGACACACAGAACGAACACAGACACACAGACACACAACACACACAACAACACAGACACACAGACACACAGACACACAGACACACAGACACACAGACACACAGCACACAGCACACAGACACACAGAACACAGACACACAAGACACACAGACACACAGACACACAGACACACAGACACACAGAACACACAGACACACAGACACACAGACACACACAGACACACAGACACACAGACACACAGAACACAACACACACACAGACACACAGACACACAGACACACAGACACACAGAACACACAGACACACAGCACACAGACACACAACACACAGACACACAGACACACAGACACACAGACACACACACACAACAACACACACACACAGACACACAGACACACAGACACACAGACACACAGACACAGAACACACAGACACACAACACACAGACACACAGACACACAGACACACAGACACACAGACACAGACACAGACACAGACACACAGACACAGACACACAGACACACAGACACACAGACACACAGACACACAGCACACAGACACACAGAACACAGACACACAGACACACACAGACACACAGCACACAGACACACAGACACACAGAACACAGACACACAGACACACAGACACACACAGACACACAGACACAGACACACAGACACACAGACACACAGACACACAGACACACAGACACACAGACACAAGACACACAGACACACAGACCACAGAACACAGACACACAGACACACAACAACAGACAAACACACAGACACACAGACACACAACACAAACAAACACACAGACACACAGACACACAGACACACAGACACAGCACACAGACACACAGCACACAGACACACAGACACACAACACACAGACACACAGACACACAGACACACAGACACACAGACACACAGACACAACAGACACACAGACACACACAACACACAGACACAGACACACAGACACACAGACCACAGACACACAGACACACAGACACACAAGACACAAACAACAGACACACAGACACACAAACACAGACAACAACACAGACACACAGACACACAGACACACAGACACACAAGACACAAACACAGACACACAGAACACACAGACACACAAACACAGACACAAGAAACAGACACACAGCAGACACACACACACACACACACCAGACACAGACACAGAAAGACACACAACACACAACACACAACAACACACAGACACACAGACACAGACACAGACACAGACACACAGACACAGACACAGACACACAGACACAGACACAGAACACAGAACACGACACAGACAAAACACAACACACAACACACAGACACACAGACACAGACACCAGACAACACCACACAGAACACAGACACACAACACAACACACAGACACGCACACACAGACACACAGACACAACACACACACACACACACACAGACACACAGACACACAGACACACACACAGACACAGACACAAGACACAGACACACACACACACAACACAAGCACACAACACAGACACAGACACACAGAACACGACACAGACAACACAGACACACAGACACACAGACACACACAACAGACACACACACAAACCACAGACACACAGACACAGACACAACAC
>JARFJB010002026.1:1680000-1837500 GCA_036346205.1 Vesta saturnalis
ATAGACACACAGACGCACAGACACACAGACACACGGACACACGGACACTCAGACACACAGACACACAGACATGCAGACACACAGACACACAGACACACAGACACACAGACACACAGACACACAGACACACAGACACACTGACACAGACACACAGACACACAGACACACAGACACACAGACACACAGACACACAGACACACACGACAGACACAGACACACATACACACAGACACACAGACACACAGACACAAGCACACAGACACAGGCACACACACACAGACACACAGACACAGACACACAGACACACAGACACACAGACACACAGACACACAGACACACAGACACACAGACACACAGACACACAGACACACAGACACACAGACACACAGACACACAGACACACAGACACACAGAACACCAGACACAGACAACAGACACACAGACACACAGACACACAGACACACAGACACACAGACACACAGACACACAGACACACAGACACACAGACACACAGACACACAGACACCGACACCAGACAACAGACACACAGACACACAGACACACAGCACACAACACGACACACAGACGACACAGACACACAGACACACAGACACACAGACACAGACACACAGACACACAGACACACAGACAACAGACAACACAGACACACAGACACACAGACACAAGGCACACAGACACACAGACACACAGACACACAGACACAGACACAGCACACAGACACACAACACAGACACAGACACACAGACACAGACACACAGACACACAGACACAAGACAACACAGACACACAGACACACAGACACACAGACACACAGAACACAGACACACAGACACACAGAACACAGAACGACACAGACACACAGACACACAGACACAACAACACACAGACACACAACACACAGACACACAGACACACAGACACACAGACACACAGACACACAGACACACAGACACACAGACACACAACACCAGCACACAGACACAAGACACACAGACACACAGACACACAGATACACCGACACCAGACAGACAGACACACACACACAGACACACAGACACACAGACACACAGACACACAGACACACAGACACACAGACACACAGACACACAGACACACAGACACAGACACACAGACACACAGACACACAGACACACAGACACATACACACAACACACAGACACACACATAGGCACACAGGTACACAGGCACACAAACACAGACACACAGCACACAGACACACCCCCCCCCCCCCCCCCCCCCCCCCCCCCCCCCCCCCCCCCCCCCAAAAAAAAAAAAAAAAAAAAAAAAAAAAAAAAAAAAAAAAAAAAAAAAAAAAAAAAAAAAAAAACACAACAACAACACACAACACACAACACACACACAGACACACAGACCGACACAGACAACAGACACACAGACACAAGACACACAGACACACAGACACACAGACACACAGACACAGACACACAGACACACAGACACACAGACACACAGACACACAGACACACAGACACAGACACACAGACACACAGACACACAGACACACAGACACACAGACACAAGACACACAGACACACAGACACAGACACACAGACACACAGCACAAGCACACAGACACAGGCACACAGACACACAGACACACACACAGACACACAGACACACAGACACACAGACACACAGACACAGCAGACACACAGACACACAGACACACAGACACACAGAGCACACAGACACAGCAACAAACACACAGACACAGCACACAGACACACAGATCACACAGACACACACAGACACAGACACACAGACACACAGACACACAGACACACAGACACACAGCACACAGACACACAGAACACACAGACACACAGACACACAGGCACACAGGCACACAGACACACAGAACACAGACACACAGACACACAGACACACAGACACACAGACACAGACACACAGACACACAGACACACATGACACACAGACACACAGACACACAGACAACACAGACACACAAACACACAGACACACAGACACACAGACACACAGACACACAGACACACAGACACACAGACAGCACACAGACACACAGACACACAGACACAAACGGCACACAGACACACAGACACACAACAACAGAGACACAGACACACAGACACACAGACACAGACACATAGCACACAGACACACAGACACACAGACACACAGACACACAGACACACAGACACACAGACACACAGACACACAGACACACAGACACACAGACACACAGACACACAGACACACAGACACACAGACACACACACACACACACACACACAGACACACAGACACACAGACACACAGACACACACACACACACACAGACACACAGACAGACAGACACACAGACACACAGACACACAGACACACAGACACACAGACACACAGACACACAGACTCACAGACACACAGACACACAGACACACAGACACACAGACACACAGACACACAGGCACACAGACACACAGACACACAGACACACACGCACATAGGCACACAGGTACACAGGCACACAAACACACAGACACACAGACACAGGCACACAGACACACAGACACACAGACACACAGACACACAGACACACAGACACACAGACACACAGACACACAGACACACAGACACAGACACACAGACACACAGACACAGACACACAGACACACAGACACACAGACACACAGACACACAGACACACAGACACACAGACACACAGACCACAGACCACAGACACACAGACACACAGACACACAGACACACAGACACACAGACACACAGACACACAGACACACAGACACACAGACACACAGACACACAGACACACAGACACACAGACACACAGACACACAGACACACAGACACACAGACACACAGACACACAGACACACAGACACACAGACACACAGACACACAGACACACAGACACACAGACACACAGACACACAGACACACAGACACACAAGACACACAGACGCGCTACTCCTGGAAGGTGTGCTCAGTTGAGCATGTTGAGCATGTTTTTTCATGCCAGATTAGTCTTGATTTTTACTTATGGGACAAGATAAAAGATCGTGTTTAGAAAACTAAATCTACCATAATAGATGTAAACAGAATTTATCGAACGAGCAAGAAGTGCAGTTAACGAAGAGGTTGTACTTCTGCATTTCATTCAAAAAAAAGTAAAAATATAGTGTTTTGATTTAGTGGCCTCTAACTGCTACATGACCATTGAAATAGGTCTTTTACTAAAATAAAATTTATATTCATCTATTCGATCAGACAAAATTCGTCAAAATCGGATGAGTCGTTCTGAAGAGACAGTGTGTACATTGCAGTTTGTTACTCCTTCCACTCTCTAATGAAGATATAGGGAAGAATCGCATACAGTAAAGATTTTGGAAATGTACAGAACTCAATAAAATAATTTGATAATCAATTATTCTTTAACTTCGAAAGAAATTAAGACGTCCTTTCTTACTCGAGTTCGCCTTCCTGACTTTTCTAAACTATCTCAGTAAGCTAGGTGGATTGAGATACAAAGCGTAAAGCCTTTTAACATATACTTTTTCTGTCTATTAAGATGTAGTAATTGTTTTCCGCAAACCAACAAATTAGACAAAAATCTTAACATAATGATTCTAACGAAAAATTTAATCAAAACACTGATATAATTATGAAAATTATGTAGGTAATTTAATAAATTTACAGATTTGTACCTAATGTTTTTAAGTGTGATACTTTATATTTTTAGTGACTAATACGCGATATTAAATAATTTAGTTGTAATTCTCGCGTAAATATCAAGTTTAACATACCGTAGAATGTGAGCTTAAATTTCCCAGTAGCCGCGAGGTGTCAAACAAAACTGACATTACGAACAGCGTGTGCTTGTCGTTCCTGCAATTTATGGCAAAATAAACAAGTAAACGACTGCATCAAGACTTGGTTTGTGCACGAACATCACAAATGCTTACAATTTAGGAAAATCCCAGTGTAATAGAGTTAGTACATAAAAGGAACAGGAAAAGTATAGTATAAAATGGCATTTGCACGTATTGAAACCACAACTGTACGTGCACAGTCAAAGCTCGTTTCAAAATCCAATTTGTAGCCAATCAAAAGCTGCCCATCATTTGCCACGCAAGCACATCAAATATCCACATATTAAAAAAACTAGTTAAAATGCTTACGCTTTGTTGTCTCTTAAACGAAAACTGACTAATATTGATAGAATAAAAAATATAAAGATAGTTAATGTAATTTTAAGCAAAAAATTCATACTATCTTATTGATTTTTAAGTATGTGTTTCATAACTAGCATCTAAGAAATAACTTCTACAAGTTTAAGTCCGAGGGAATTAGGTTAAAGCTGTATATTCGTTACAAACAAGTTTCTGATTAATTGTACAGATTTTCATAAAGCTTCTGTTTCAAATTGCATAATGCATTTTTACGCCTTTATTTTATTAACATGAGTTTATTCTTGTTTATTGAGGGATTAGTTACTATACTATTGCGCATGCAAAATTTAATGCAGTTACTTACCTAATAAGTAACTGCATTATTATAATAATGATTATTATTATAATAATGATTGTTATAATAATTTGAATTTGAATTTGAATTTGCATTGGAATTTTGATTTAAATTTGAACTTTAATTTGAACTTGAATTTGAATTTGATTTTGAATTTGAATTTGAATTTGAATTTGAATTTGAATTTGAATTTGAATTTGAATTTGAATTTGGATGGATTTGGATTTGGATTTGGATTTAAATTTGAATTTGAATTTGAATTTGAATTTGAATTTGAATTTGGACTTGGATTTGGATTTGGATTTGGATTTGGGTTTGGGTTTGGGTTTGTGTTTGGGTTTGGACTTGGATTTGGATTTGAATTTGGATTTGGATTTGGATTTGGATTTGGATTTGGATTTGGATTTGGATTTGGATTTGGATTTGGATTTGGATTTGGATTTGAATTTGAATTTGAATTTGAATTTGAATTTGAATTTGAATTTGAATTTGAATTTGAATTTGAATTATTTACCATGTTTTTCGGTTCAAACAAGTTATATAAACTTATCGGTTAATGACCTAGTTATTCTTTACTAAAATTTAATTTTGTAGTTGGCTGTATACGTTTCTCAAACTGTTATGTTGATAGCAGGCTGACGTTTATGTTTTAATTTTTCAACTTTGACAAAATTGTTAACATTTTTAAAATTTTAAAGGATGCAATAAGCAATAAAAAGCGGCTATTTAATAAATTTAGGAAAATGCCGACTATGAACAACATGGTAGCCTTTAAACGAGCTCGTGCCTTTGCAAGGAGAACTGTTCTACGAAGCAAGAAGGAGTCGTGGGAAAAATACGTGTCAGCGATCGGGGCCAACACTAATATTAGTGAGACCTGGAGAAAAGTTCATGCGGTCATTAATAGAAGAAAAACCAACACCATAGATTATCTACAATTACCCGATGACACCATAACGGATGATAAAAATATTATTATTGACCTGATTGCTGAACAGTTTGCATCCGTGAGTAGAACGTCCAACTATAAAAGAGATTTTTGTGAGAAAATCAAGAAAATTAATCCTCCAAATTTTACATCGGAAGAAACACTCGATTATAATTTACCGTTTACAATGAGTCAATTAAACCTTTGCTTAAAGAAAACGTCCCTAACTGCGCCAAGTCACGACCGAATAACAAATAAAATGATTGATGAGACGACTAATTCTTTCAAGCGATACCTTCTTAGTTTTTACAAATACTGTTGGCAGCAAGGACTATATCCGCAAGAGTGGAAAGTGGCAATTATAGTGCCTTTATTAAAAGAAGGAAAAAATCAGCTAGAATGTAATAGTTATCGGCCAGTAAGTCTAACCTGATGTTTGGGAAAGCTTTTGGAAAGAATGATAAATCAAAGGCTGATAGATCCGCAATTTATAACGGAGGTCGAGGCGGGATTCCGTAGAGGATACTCCACCACAGATCACACTGGTCTTCGTGGAAAATTATTTACAAGAAGGATATAAAAATCAACATCACACTGTGGGGGTATTCTATGATATCGAAAAGGCTTTTCACGTGACATGGCGCGGTGGTATTCTACAGCAGTTAGAAAAATGGTGGTTTAAAGGCAGTTTACCCAAAGTCATTTTGTCGTTTCTGTCAAATCGCACTTTTCGCATTAAAATCAATGGCATTTTGTGTCAGTCCTACATCCTTGAGAATGGGATACCACAAGGATCAACACTTAGCTGTACTCTGTTTAACATAGCCATTAATAGCTTAGTCAGTAATATAGACACAGAAGTGAAATGTTGCCTATATGTTTATGACTTGTGTGTATTTGGTAGTGACAAAACTGTTGGTAAAATCTCAAGAAAAATGCAACCTACTATTAATCAAGTCTTGAAATATGCGGAAGAAGTAGGTTTTACTTTTTCTATCACCAAGATTAAATGTGTCTACTGCTGTAGGCTACGTAGACCACATTACGACCCCTCCTGTTCATTAACCAAAGTGAAATTGCATATGTGGATTCCATTAGGTTTTTGGGCATGAGATTGGACAGTAAACTGGCTTGGGAGCCGCACATTAGCGATTTAGTGTCGAAATGTGATAGAGCCTTAAATCTGACCAAGTGCCTGTGCTCTACAAAATGAGGTGCAGATGCAGCCGCGTTGATCACAATATATAAATCCCTTATATTGTCGAAAATTGATTATGGTTGTTTTGTCTATGGTTCTGCTAGATCTTCTTTGTTGTCAAAGCTCGATCAAATTCAAAATCGTGCCTTGAGGCTTTGCTTAGGTGCTTTCCCAACATTGCCAAGCACCAGCCTTTACATGGAGGCAAATGTTATACCGCTGCACTATAGAAGAGAGAAATTATTAAATAACCATATTTGTAACAGAGCATCGCGTGATTGTCACCCTAATTATAAAATCCTCTTCAGGAATGTTAGTGAATACACTAACAGAGCCGCGATCACCCGTCCACTATCTGTAAGAGCACAGGAAATTCATACGCGTTTGTTGACGGATATATCAAATATAATACATCACACTAAACCGGAAATTCCCCCTTGGAGGGGTTCTCCAATAAAGGTTAACACTGATTTGCTGCAATATGAGAAAAATGGTACTAACCCAAATATAATAGATTCACATTTTAACAATATCATCTCCGGAATGAGTGATCACGTCATATAAACAGATGGTTTTAAAACTGAACAGGGAGTGGGATGTGCATTTATTGCTCAGGGAGAGTATCACAAATGGCGCCTTACTGATATATCATCCGTCTTTTATGCGGAACAATACGCAATGTGGCAAGCGCTAAAGTACTGTGCTATGTCGCTTGGCTCTCAACACTTTTGCATTGTATCTGACTCCCTATCCGTTATATAATCAATAACAAATTGTGATAGTGACCCTGTAACACAATGGTGCTGGTAATTTATCATGTATCTAGAAAGTGAATGAAAACACGTCATCTTGCTATGGGTTCCCAGTCATGTTAGCATACGGGGTAACGAGGATGCTGATAAGAGGGCCCAAGAAGCAACCAATCATCCAGTGGTTGACTTCTCAAAAGTAGAACACGACGACCTCAAAAACGAATACAATCGTGAAATTATTTCAAAATGGCAAAACGATTGGTATAGGTGTAATACTCATCTCAAGCACATTAAACCTTGCATAGGTAAATGGATTAACACTGGTCTCACTAGAACCGAAGCAACAGAATTAACTAGATTAATAGTAGGCCATACCACTAAAGGGAGAAGAAATACCTACCAGTGTCAGATGTGGGCAGGTGTTAACGGTAGTACACATCACTTCAGGATGCGACCAATAGGAAGACATAAGGCAAACATATACCATCTGTGATGACTGCAAAGATAATTTTATCAGTAGGAAGCGTATAAATAATCTACTCTCGCATCTAAAAGCAATAAATATTTATGCTAAAATATGAATGAGCGACAAAGAGCTAATGACCATAGACGTCGAAACTCAGAAAAAAAATAACCCCCCAAAAGTGATACATATCGTCGTGGCGGAGGCCTAGTAGTCACTGCTACCAGCAATGGTGAAGCCAAGATATCCACCAGAGTAAATTGGATAAATCCGAAATCCATAAGACCAGTAGCGAGAGATGAATAGTAATGCGTTAGTTTACCGAAAATGGAATCTGTGGGCACCAGGGGACCCACTGCAGTAACCAGCCTTTGCCGTGGTATGGGACCACTGACACGATTGTTACCTTCTATGCCCAACTCGTGGGATTTGAATGCCAAACACTAATATAAATATAACACGTACTAGTACAAGCACACAGGCGCACGCTCACATGAGGACACGGACACGGACACGAACACGAACACGGACGTGGATGCCTACAAGAACTTGGACTCGGAAACTGACACGGACACAAATACGGACACGGAAGCGGACACGGACACGGACACGGACACGGACACGGACACGGACACGGACACGGACACGGACACGGACACGGACACGGAAACGAACACGGAGACGGACACGGACACGGACACGGACATGGACACCGAAAGGCACACGGACACGGACACGGACACGGGCGCGGACACGGACACGGACACGGACACGGACACGGACACAGACACGGACACGGACACGGACACGGACACGGACACGACACGGACACGGACACAGACACGGACACGGACACGGACACGGACACGGACACGGCGCGACACGGACACGGACACGGACACAGGACACGGACACAGACACAGGACACGGACACGGACACGGACACGGACACGGACACGGACACGGACACGACACGGAACACAGACACGAGACACGGACACGACACAGACACGGACACGGACACGGACACGGACACGGACATGGACACGAACGGCACCACACGACACGGACACGAGCACGGACACGGACACACACACACACGCACACGCACAAACACGACACAACGCACACACGACACACACACACACACACACACACAACACACACACGCACAGCACGCCACGACACACGCACAGCACACGACACACGCACACACGCACACACGCACACACGCACACGACACACGCACACGCACACACGCACAACGACACACGCACACAGCACACGCACGCACACACACACACGCACACCACACACGCACACAGCACACCAGCACACACGAACACACGCACACGCACACGCACACACAGCACAACGCACACACGCACACAGCACACCACACGCACACACGACACGCACACGACACACACGACACGCAGCCACACGCACACGCACACACGCACGCACACACGCACACGCACACACGCACACACCACACACGCACACACGCACACACGCACACACGCACACACGCACACACGACACACGCACACCACACGCACACGCGCACGGCACGAACACACCGCAGGCACACCACACACGCACACACGCACGACACGCACACGCACACACACACGCACAACGCACACGACACGCACACACACGCACACGCACAGCACACGACACACACACACACGCCACACATGCACACATATCTGACACACAGACACACGACAACGCACACAGCACAGCACTACACGCAAACGCACACACGCACACACGCACACACACGCACACGTCAAGCCACACACAAGCACTACGCACACTGCATACAGACACGCACACCACGCACACACGCACACGCACACACGCACACACACACGCACACACACACACACACGAACGACAGCACACGCACAACGCACAGTGCACACAGCACACGCACACACACGCACACGCACACACACACGCACACGCACACGCACACACCACACACCACACCACACACGCACACACACACACACACGCACACACACAGACACACGCAACACACACACACGCACACGACACACGCACACGCACACACGCACACAACGCACACGCACACACGCACACACACACGCACACACACACCACGACACACGCACACGCACACACGCACAGCACACACACGACACACGACACAGTCAGCACAACGCACAACACACAAGCACACGCACAGCACAGCACACGCACGCACACTGACAGCACACAAGCACATGCAACACACGCACACAGCACACACACACATCACCACACACGCACGTACACACACAATACACAGCACGCACACACACACACACACGCACACACGCACACAGCACACACCACACGCACCACATGCGATACGCACAGCCGACACGACACATCACGCACATGCGACAAGCAACACGTCACAATCAGCACACACGACACACATCTAACACGCACACGAGCCACACACAACACACAACACACGCACACAGCACACACACACCAACTGCACACACGACGACACAGCACTAACGCACACGAACACGACACACACGCACACACGAACAACACAGCACGACACGACACAGACACGACACGAACACGACGCACGACACGACATGCACACGGCAACGGCACTAGACATCTGACACGCAACACAAGACACGACACAGCACGACACACGCACACACACACGCACAGCACACGCACTACACACGCATCAGGCACACACGCACACACACATGGCACACACGACACGCACACAGCACACAGCACACACACACGCACACGCACACATAGCACACACGCACACCACACACACACACACACGCACAGCACACAACACACACACACACACACACACACACACACACACACACACGCACACGCACACGCACACACGCACACGCACACACAGCACACACGCACACGCACACAGCACACACGACACGACACGCACACACACGCACACGCACACACGCACACGCACACACACGCACACACGCACACACGCACACGCACACACGCACACGCACACACGCACACACGCACACACGCACCACGCACACACGCACACGCACACACGCCACACACACGACACACAGCGCTCACGCCACGCACACACTCACTGCACACACAGCACACACGCACAACGCACACACGCACACACCACCACACGCACACACACGACACACACACCACACACGCACCACACGCACACACACGCACACACGCACACACGCACACACGCACCACACAGCACACACGCACACCACACACACACACACACACACGCACACACGCACACACCACACACACGCACCACACACGCCACACACACCGCACACACGCACACAGCACACCAGGCACAACCACACGCCACTACACACACACGCACACGCACACACGCACAGCACACACGCACTACGCACATCAGCGCAACAGCACACGCAAACGCACACAGCACATCACGCACACCAGACACACACACACATCACACTGAACACACGCACAGAACGACACGACACGCACACACCAAACGCACTACAGCACCACACACGACACACGCACACGCGACTACAAGCACACACTACGACTACACACATCAGCATACCACAGCACACTGCACACACACACACATCTGAGGCACAGCACACACACACACGCACACGCACACCACCACACACGACACACACACGCACACAGCCACACGCACACGCACAACGCACAACACACACGCAGCACATCGCATCACGCACAGCACACACGCACACAACGACACACGCACTCACGCACACAGCACGCACACACGCACACGCACAGTACACGCATCACGCACACGCCACACCACACGCACAGCACAACGCACACCGCACACGCACACACACACGCACACACGCACACACGTACTCACTCACACGCCCATACGCGCTCACGCACACTCACACACGTACGCGCGCACAAGGGCAAATAGTGGTCGTTTGCAAAAATCCAGGCATGACGTCTGCACTTAAAAGATATGTTTCTTGTAAGGCAAGCAAGAGCAAAGAACTAAGCCATTAGGGGTCGTCACCAAAGCAGTAAGAACCATTACAGGTAGAATTCGATGAGCAAAATGGAGAAAAACTTTTACAGTATGCATACCATTGAACCAAAAATTTGGAATAATAAAGGATTATCGTCAAGTAATCGTGAAAATGCGTCAAGAGTTGATTTTAATTCGATCTAGAAGCGATACAAACTGTTACTATGGTGACGTTGATGCAACAATAACCTTAAATAAAATTCAATGGAAAGTACCACACTTAACACTTAGCGATGCTGAAAACTTAATTTGTTTGAAGGAATCAATAAAAACTGTATTACTACTGTTCCGTTTCGTCAATAGGAGTTAAATAAATTACCTGCTTTAAAACAAGCAACCTTAAACATATGGTCAATAAAAACATCGACATAACTGGAAAAACAATTTTGGATAATTGTTGCATTCCAATAAGGTAAAAGATGACAAGGGCTGGTAATGTTGATCATATTAACATCAGAAACCTTAAGGTATATCTGAATGCTGAATAGTATTTATGTGAAGCAATGTATTTGAACTTCAGTGCTAACAATACATACCTGCCTATCGCATTTTTTTGAAATTCCGATGTGATTACTATGCTGAAGATGATAAAGATGCATTATTCAACTATTCCGAATTCAAATCATGTTCAGTATTTGTAACGTACTGCTCTAAATAAAATGAATCCTTAAAAAGCTCAACAGTTGACATCAAATTGGAACTGGAATATTAAACACTTTTCGATAATGGAATCGTCCTATTCTCTATGATGCTATTGTATAGTACAAACCATTCAATGGAGAAGTGAAAAAATTATAATTATTATAATATGCACGCTGTATGTATAGTACATAAATAAAGATGTAGTTATTCGTTTAGCTTTATTCCATCTACTAACGATGAAAGTAGTTGCTCAGAAACAAAAACTTCCAATCCGAAATCATGACCTAGACGAAAGGTCTAGTATAAACATGGTGTTTTGCTTCCTTATAGTATACGTGGTATTATATGCAGTCCCTCCAATTACGGCAAAACAAACACGGTGATAAGTCTGCATACTGAGAAAAATGGATTGAAATTTAAACATGTGTACGTGTAATCTGTCATTGAATCAAAACAAGTACAAACTTTTACAGGAAATCTTACTTCCAATGAAGGGTATAGGTTACTTTACCTTCACTGATAGTGAAGTGTTTTAAACGAAGACGAATAATAATTAAAGGTTTTAATACAAGCAGATTTGATGGAATTTAACACATACTAAACAAAATAAGGGCTATAGGTATATATTAGTGGTTATCTACTGTTTTTCGAAATACCTGTGGACTAAAGGATTAACAACGAAAATAGGCCAAGAAGTTCCCAAGGCCATGTAAAGTCTTCAGAAAAGGTCGGAAGCCTAAAAATTTGCAGACAAATGCAGGGGAAGAATTTTACAATGAGCATTTTACTAAACTAATGCAGCGTTATGTCAATCATGACTCCACCTATAGCACAAAAAAAGGCTACAATTGCGTAACGTGTTATCAGAACCATTAAGTGTACTTTGTATAAAACGTTTAGCCTACATGGTAAATACAAATGAATTGATATAATTGGGCTGTAACGAAGAATGGGCAACATAGTACGAATTAGTAATTTTAAACGTACTTTTGCTAAAGCATACACACTCAATTGGACTAATGAACTATATAAGATTGTGAAAGTACATGGTAGAAGACATGAAAGGAACACTGGGAGGGTTTTATGAACACAAATTACAGAAATAAAACTATCCTGATGTGTAAAAAAAGTGCTTCGCTCCAAAGATAATAAGGCATTTATGAAGTGGTGGGGATTGGATGAAAGATCCTGGATTAATCAATACGATACTATTTTATAAGTAAACATTTCACTTATAATTTGTGAAATAAATTACTTATATAGACGTAACAGTAGTTTTTTTGACAAAGTATGTAGCTTTTACATGAAATAAGATACAAAAAAAGAATAATTGTATTTTATTTTGGTGCATTGAGTATTAGATTGATAAGCAATGTTTTTCTAAAATTTCATTATACAGCAAACCTAAAGTACCTCTATAATCATTTAACTTACTTGATTGTATGTTCCCAAAATCTAGTCCACACGTCCATGATAAACAGCAAATTTGTATTTGTTTCACCTTTATAAATGTTTTCTAATGTCCAGTTCTAAATTTTGTCGTGCTACTCGTTTTCCCATGGCAACCATGAGCCTTGCAAACAGAATGGACAAGAGCACCCTACCGGCAGTAAGCTAAGAAGAATGAGCTATTTTAACCTGTTTCTCCGGGAAGCGGCTACCTTTTTTTGGGAAACGGATTCCAGTTTTTGACCAGTTTTGAGCCGTTTTGAGCTGTTTTTGAGCTGGTTTGACCTGTTTTTGCGAAAGGGGTATCTGTATTAGGGAAACGGATTCCCGTTTTTGACCTGTGCACATTTATAACCAATGAGCAACTATCACAAGTTGTGTCTACATTTATACTACTACTAGACAATAAATTGCTTATATACATTTTTTACATTTAAAATATCTAAAACTATATTTACATTCTATATGGTACTATACATTTCTACAGTACACTTATCTAGCTTAATTTTTTATTAACAATGTTTTGTACAGTTTGGGGCGTAGAACAGGAACCACAACTGTGCACAATGTTGTCAAGGAGCGCTTTAAATATTTACAGGAACTATTTTGTAGCCCCAGGGACGTGTATCTGTAGACCGAACACTCCTTTTATTATCACGGATTTAGAACCACTTTATTCTACCTAATGGTGAATACTAAATGTTTTTGTATCTGATTAGATGTTGTTATCGCTTTGCAATTTGGTAATCAAATAATATCATTTTGTAATCTTCTATCCCGATTTGTTTTACACTGTAGTAGCACTTTCAGATTTCTTTGTAATTTCTCCCACCTCAACTGAATAAGCGTACAGTTTGGCACGCAACCCCACGAATTCCTTCATGATAAGGCCATTGCTTTCATCTTCCATCAGGCCAGGAGTGACTAAAAAAATACCAAATATATTGGCGGGAGCATAATCGGATGTATCGAATTTTTTGATATCTTCTTTCATGGACTCATAAATATCGCGTACAGAGAACGCATAAATCAAGCTATCTGTATCAGTGTACATGAGCCTGGCTTTATTTCCGAATTTTGGTAGCACATAATTGTAGTGGAAGTCGTACTGAAAGGTTTTAGAATGTCTAGAACAGCAAATCCTGCATGTATGGGTTTGTTTAGAAAATTTACAACCTGCCATTTTCTTATGGAAAGAGGCCTTAGTTAAAATGTCTAATTTTCTGATATGCATTTGTTCTTATCGTACTCATCAATATTGTTCATAGGCACAATGTCATCCTATGGCTAGTTTTAGAAATGCAGGGTGTTAAAGTTTCAAAATACCTACATGTTCATTATTTTTGGTTTGAAAGCACTGATGTTCATTTCATCTTCTAAATGCTTTGTTACATCTTTATGGGATATGTATTTGTACACAAAGCGTACCATTCAATCTTACTTACAGGGTGATACACATTTTGACATAGTTTTTTTTTTAAATTATTTTGTTTTATTACAGACACTTAACTGCTGCTGTAAAAGACCCTTAATTGGATATGATATTGTGTTGGTTAAGTCAATAGTTATAGATATATGTTATACAAGGTGATTCATAGGTTTTGTCCCAATCATCAATTCTTTTTTAAATCAAATAACGGAACTCTCTGTATGTGGGAATTGATTTCAACTTCATTTTATCCTTAAGTTAGACAGATTAGGTACTACTTAACATTATACAGGGCGATTCAATAATTTTGCGAAATATTAAATATAACAAAGTCAAACAACTTTTCTTTTTTTCATCGCCCTGTATTTAAAAATTGACTCGGTCAAGGTTATTGATTTTAAAATCTTCGAATACAGCAGATTATAATCATTTTGTTCCTAAAGTTTCGTTTCAATCCTATGAGTAGATTTGCAGATAGAGTCTGGTATGCTAAATGAAATTGTTAGCCTTTTTAAATCCCTATGGAAAGTGGCCTTTGGTAAAAAATGTATAATTTTCTGATATTAGCTCTCGACGTACTCATCAATATTGTTCATGAGAACAAAATCATCCTATGACTTGTTTCAAAAGTACAGGATGTTAAAGATTCAAAATACCACGATTCGTATGATCATTATTTTATTATTTGAAATTACTATGTTAATTTTTTCTTCAAAATGCGATTTTTGCATCTTTATGGGATATCTAGATATACACAAAGGGTATTATTGATTCTTAGTTACAGGGTGATACACAGTTTAATGTTACAGTTTTTCAAAAAAATTATTATATTGTATAACAGCCACATAATTGCTAGTGTGGAAGACTTTTCATTGGATGTCATATTGTTTAAGCTGGATTGAATTTGTAACGTCCAGAGAGTAGTTTTGAAAATCAGAAATATACACCAGACATATTGTTTAACTCGCATATAACGTACTAAAAGCCAGTAAAACGGTTAATAACAGAGAAAATGAATGCGTCTAGTATTGTAGTGTACCTATTGTATTGATCATGGCACGTTAAGGTATAAAACTATATTTACACCAAAAAACAATACTAGGACCTACCAGACGGTAGGTGTAGAATTGAGACGTAGACCAAACATGATGGATTGTTGTAAACTGCAGCGGAATTGGATACGAATTGCATATACCTTGTAGGTATTAGATTTCTTCTGGATGTAATGATGGTAATTCGAATTTGTAGTTCTTGATTTAGTAATTAATTAAAATATGCAGAAACGAGAATAATAAATGGTTAATCGTGAATTGTTAACAGTGGCTTAAAATACATGGTTGAAACAGAAAACAAATTGTAGCAGGTGGTTTAGAACGTTTACTGAGTTCAATCAATATAAAGCCTGCATTAAATTGTTAATATGTGGATGCACAAGATTTATCCAGAACTTTCAGATTCAAGCACACCACATGGCACGAATTTTAAAGAAAAATTCGATAGAAAAATAGAACCAGAAAAATGCTCAAAAATACCTAACAATCAATGATAAAATTTGACCTAGGGATCAAGCTATTGAAATGAAATTCAAAATTGATATAACTAATGACATCTAACCTAATCAAAAATAAATTTTCTGACGAAAAATACACAACGAAAAAGAAAAGAAAAAAGACGTCGACGGTCCTAGATGACCAGGCTATATAACATGGTTACAAAAAGTGGGATTTTTGGTGGGCTTTACCCCTTGTCATTACAATTTATTATCGAAATCTAAAACCGTAATAATACAGCTTCAAAACAAATACAACCAATAATAGAACTTAAGGTGGATTGTAGACGGTATCATATACATAGGGTTTCAAATCTTGGACATGCTAAACACCCTGGGAATTACCTTCTTCATCTTCTAATTCATGAGATACTGACACAAGTTTATTTTTTATCTTAAAAGGTCCAACATACTTTGGAGCTAACTTAGCGTTGAAAGATGATAAGGTATTCGATAAAACCTTATTTTTCTTCCACACTTGTTCGCCAACAGTAAAACTGGTCGGTCTACGACGAAGATTATAAGTTTTGCAGTTTTCATCAGAAGAAGATTGTAATTTGGATAGAACCTGTTTATACAATTTTTGAAAACCAGGCTTTCGATTTTGTACTTCGTTTTTATTTATCGGATGATCTGAAACACTAAAATTTGCATCACATTCTGCACCAAAAATTGCATGCTCTCGATCAAAGTTTATGAAATACGGAGTGAAACCAGTAGTCTCCGAACGAGAAGTACGAATAGCTAAAGCGATACAAGTAATATTTTCATCCCAAGCTTTATGTGTTTACCCGTTCAACTGATTCTGCACGAGGATAATAAAGTGGTGTAAAAGAAATTCTAACTAGATATTTATCACACACCCTTTTGAATTCATTTGAACGCATTTGAACTCCATTATCGCATGATACTTTGCGGAACTGAGTAGCTTAAAAAGATACCTTCCTATACGAATTTATATAAATTCCTAGCGTTTGCAGCTCGACATGGGAACAATAAAGGATGCTTACTGAAATAATCGGACGCAACAAGCAAACTAATGTTTCCATGTTTAGAACGCGGAAATGGTCCAACAAAATCTAAACCAACAACCTGCCATGGGCGAGTAGGTTTTGTACGACTACCCATGTGACCAGAAGGTAATTTTTGTTCAACTTTGTGCGCAGAACAAACTCTAAATTATTGACATAGCGAGCAACATCACATTTCATTTTTGGCCTCATAAATCTATTGCAAATCCTAATGAGGGTTTTAAAAATACCAACGTGTCCAGAAGTAGCAGGACCATGACATCATTTTATACGATTACGAAAATCTTTTGGATCAACTATTTTCCAAGTATCGGATACGGATGACAATTCTGGAAGACGAACTTTAACGTATTTATACAGAACATCATTATTAAGACGAAAAGTAGGATATTTCAATGGATTTAACTGGACTTTAGTTTTTAACTTAAGATATCAGTTATCGAACGTTGATAAAAAATCACTACTATCAGCAATCTTTTACAAATCCTTAGATTCTATAAGTATACTTCTACACCCATGGCTACAGATTTTAGCTACTTAACTGTTTGGGTAATAAATAGAAGATTTGGTGCCTTATGCTCAGTCATAGATTAAAGTGGGCCAGGTTCATAAGATTATCGATTTGCCTTATTAACCAAAAAATATTTACATGTACCTAGATATGTTCGCTTTAGAATCCTGGTTGCTTCTGCCTGAAACTAATAGTTAAATACTCGGACGCCAATTTGTTTTTAAATATGGAATAAACGAGTAAACCATTATACAATAAAGTTAAAAGAAATTTCTACAAAAACAAGTTTTATTACACTACCTGTATTTCATTATAAACGGAATACCTTAGTGCTAATGTTATTAACGTTATAACCTAATGAATACTTAATGTTGTGAGTAATTAATGTTGCGAGTAATTAATGGAGTCAGAATACCTTATTCTTGGTCACACTGTAGATAACGAAATGGATGCCTGCTGTGTCAGCGTTTTGGAAAATTGTTGCGCGTAATATTACTTCAGGTTGAAATAAATCTGGATTTTTATGCTTAATAATTACCAAATGAATAAATCTCACTCTCGATTAATCGTGCTAATACAGTAACTTAGGTTAACGGTAAAATGTTTAATTGCGTAGATGTGTTTAAACGTGTAAAGGTGAAGTTAAAGTAAAAAATAAAACGTAAACATGAAAGTAAAAATAAAAGTGCCTGAAAAAAGCAAACGCCTCAAACTTTAATATAATAGTTTTTTATAACTTACCATTCAAATTGTATAGAACTTTTTTAAAAAAATTTTTACAAGCAATAATCGATACTACATCCACCTACTGAACTCAACCAAAAATGACGCTAAGGTGGTCTATCGCGCAAGAAGATGTCTAGATTGAATATGCAACACACGTTGCACGAGATGCACGTTAAGTTGCCTACACAGAGGTGAATTATTAACAACACGTTCGAAGTTTGTTACACTCTGAACTGAAAGTGAAAGCATGTTGGGTACAACGTGTTCTTTACCTTTTCAATGAATAATGGTAAAATTATAGGGTTGAAACCTTAGAACCCAACGATCTAAACGACCTTGGGGGTTTTAAATTACGCAGCCACAAAAAACATGGCGGTCGGTTATGACCGTAAAATGTACACCCTCTATATATTGGCGACAATGCTCAATACCCAAACAATACTAAGACATTTCCTTTCCGTTGTTGAATAATTTCGCTCTTGTCAAGTATGCTATGACTTTCTCACCATCGTGGAACGACTGAACTAAGCACTCTCCCAAACCATATGCAGAAGTATCAGTTTGTAAAGTAAAGGGGCGACAAGGAATGGGTGCACTAATCAATTGCTCTTTAAGGAGTTGAAAATATCTTTCACATTCATCACTCCAATATTAATTTATACCTTAAGAAGAGCGCCTGTCGATGTTGTTTTGGTTTCTCTAAAAATTAATATTATCAGTCACATTGTTAAATTAAACATTGAGGTTACGTACCTTTTCTTTGGTATATCCTATTGATTCGATTAAGGATTTAATTGTAAAATTTCACTTGTTTGACGTTTAAGTTCAATTGAAAACTTCATTGTTGTAATTCATAATTTAAATCTTGAATAACTTTTATAAAAAAAAGGTATTATCTGTGAAGAGCATTCAGCTCTAAAATTATTGTGGCATTTTTTTTTAACTGCGCTTATTTTTATTGTGTTTAACGTACCTTCAGTACCATAGCAATTTTCTTGTAATTAATTTAGGATAGTACATTCGGAATGCAATTGCCGCAAAATCAACTTTTTTTTCCTTTGTATTATTCAGATTGCAGAAGGGAGCTACGCAGAGTCGCACATTGAATTTTTTTGCTGTTTAGTTTACAGTTAATTAATTTTTTTATTTAGGTACGCAGTATATATATATATATATATATATATATATATGTATATATATATATATATATATATATATATATATATATATATATTGAATCGATTCCATAATATTGTGTTAACCATTTTTTTTTGTATGTGTAAACTAACTCATAATTTTTTTTGTAACACTTCGCTTGGTTGCTACCGACCCTGTTTGTTCGTTATTTTTTTTCTTTCCACTTTTCAAATCACTTCCAATGGCAAGTAATTCTGATTGTTTACTAAAAATTAAAAAGAAACCTTACTATATACAAAAATTTCTATTTATAATTTTTTTTAAATACACGTACCACGTACCTTCGCAATAGTAATTCTTCTTTCATGCCCTTCACAAGTTTAGGGTCTTAAAGAAAACTTGTGGCGCCCTAACTCTCTCCATATTTTCCTAAGCTGTCACACAAATTTATTTAGCTGCCGCCCACACCCACATTCCTCAATACAACCAACCATCTGCTAGCCTGGATGAGTATATTCTTCAGTTAACGCCGTGACAATTAGTGGCATCCAACGTGCAGGGGCCCTAGGCAGATATTTTGGTTCGTGGTTATTAAGAATTTTTGTGCGTACGGGCATTTCACCTGTATTATTTTTCTTATTACTTGGGTGGAATGTGCTGTAGTTATTTCCTTATTTTAAAATGGCGGTTAATAGACTTGTGGCTGATGAATTAAGCTATGAGATTGCCATTCGAAGTATCACTGGAGTTAATACGGTAGAACAGATGAGGAAGACCTTGCGTAGCCTTTTTTTTTTGAGTATAACGTCAAGGATCTTCTATAGATTATCCCCAGTATCCTTTTACTTTTGAAGTAAACGTCATTGCTATTCAATCCAGAATTTATGACATAAAAAATCTCATTGAAAACTTTACTGGTGATGAGAATGTTAAAAAGAAAATTTCTTCGAAATTAAGTCATGTCTTAGGGAGAGCAAATCGCGCTGTTACAGTTTCCGAAGACGATAAAACTACTAAATCTTCCTTTTTAGTGAATATTTTAAATTTAAAGTTCGATTTCGAAAAAAAGATACGTCGCAAAGAAAGATCAATAGGTGACTCAGAGTGTTTACTAATGTTGTTCAATATAGAATCGTCGTCTGAAGAAGGAAGAAATCCCGCCTAATGCGCCTTCGTCTTTTATCCACCCTACTAGTAACAATTCAAATGTAGTTTCTGTGCCCATATTCCAATGGAATTTAACGGTGACGATAGTCTTTTGTCACTAAGCTCTTTTTCCGAACGCGTGGAAAAATTACGTGTATCGCGTGGTCTCTCAGAAGAACAATTGTTTTTGTCCGCTAGTGATTTATTTTCAGATAAAGCTCTTGTTTGGTATCGTGCTTCACGTAAACTAGTTCATGATTGGAAATCCTTGGTTGTCCTATTGCGTCAATAATTTCAATCTCTTGATTATAATGATCGTTTGTTTGACGAAATTCGTCAAAGAACTCAAGGATCGAACGAATCTATGGGTATTTATTTATCTATAATCGAAAGTCTATTTGATCGACTTACTATTAAATTATCCGAGTCCGTCAAATCAAAAATTATTTTGAAGAATATTCATCCTTTTTATCAGACACAATTAGGTTTGCACAAGGTTAATTCGCGTTCTGAATTATTAGAAATTGGAAGAGTTTTGGAAAATAGAAAAATTACCCTTAAAAATTTTGCACCACCGCCGTCTCGCAATCAACACGTTTGCTTGAACTTGATTTAGCGTATGTAGAATCTGTTTATAGTTCGTTATCGTTGTCTGCGTCGGAAGCTGCAGGAACTCCTTCTTTATCTAAGCGTCCCTGTTGGAACGGTCAACGTTTAGGTCACGATTCCCAAGACTGCGATAGCCCTAGAAAGATATTGTTATCGTTGTGGGGAAAAAGGTTTTACTGTTCTTGATTGCCCACGATGCTTGGGAGACGAATCGAGGAGACAATGAGAGATCTTAGCGTTGTTACTTCTCGTTCTGCTTATGCGATCAAACCCGATAATTTAGTCAACAAACATTCAATTCTGCTCGAGTATATTTTTGCTCACGCGAAGGATGATCAACGTCCATACTTGAAAGTATCTATTTTGGATTATCCGTTTATAGGTCTCTTAGATAGTGGCACCAGTAGCACTGTCATAGGCTCCAGCGGATGGAATATTTTGCACCGTGTTTTCTTTGAAACACGGTGTACCCATAGAATCTGTTAGAATCGCTAATGGTATGTCATGTCCGTGCATAGGTTCTGTAGACTTGCCTTTTAGATTGATAGATCCAATTAAGTTGGTGAATGTGTTAGCTGTACTTGTTGTGCCGCGTGATCTGATTTTAGGCATGGATTTTTGGAAGACAATGAACATAACCCCTAATTTAGTAGATGATGTATGGCATTTTGTATCTGGGACTGAGGTAAACGTAATTTATTGTGTCCCAGATATGTCTGTTTTGACCTCTTCACAAAAATATTTATTGGAGACTCATAAAAACGTCGGCGATGTCAAGTAGTTCTCCATTAGGTCGTCTCAATATAGAACATGAAATCACCTTGTTACCAGATACTAAACACGTTAAACGAAGATACTATCCAGTTTCTCCATTCGTCAGAAGTTGATTGACCAAGAACTACAAAAAATGCTCGAGTTAGATGTTATTGAGCCATTTAAAAGCCCATGGAGTTCCCCTACAGTTTTAGTTCCGAAAAAGGATGGAACACAGAGGTGTTGACTATTGTTTGCTTAATTACTTTACTAAGAAGGCTGCGTGATGTCAAATTTATAAGCTCTATGACATAAAAAGCGCATATTGGCAAGTCCCACTTTCTGCGAATTCAAAAGAATACACTGCTTTTACGATTCATGGTAGGGGGTTATTTCAATTTAACCGGATACCCTTTGGTTTAACCAAATTCGTTAAAGGAGCAGTAATTGTAGCGTAATCAGGAACAAAACGCCGATACCAGTAAGTGGTACCTAAAAATCTTCGAAGTTGTTCTAAATTGTTCGGACTCGAAATAGCTAATTAGGATCTGTTCGCAAACCCTTAGCGCCCACTACGTAGCCTAAGTATTTTAAACTAAGTTTACAAAATTGACATTTCTCCCAACTAATGATAAGGCCAGCAGAACATAGTCGATTGAAAGCAGTTTTTAAAATTTCCAGATGGCGTTCAAAAGTTGACGAAGTAATGTGATATCGTCAAGATATACTAGTACATGAGGTTGCAAATCTGCATCCAAAACTGAGTCTATAATTCATTGCCAAGTAGCAGGAGCATTGGATAAACCAAAGGGTAACCGCTTAAATTGAAATAACCCTCTACCAGGAATAGTAAAAGCAATGCATTCTTTTGAATTCTCAGAAAGTGGGACTTGCCAATATGCGCTTTTTATGTCAATAGATTTGGCATCACGTAGCTGATCCGTCTAGCACTAATATAGGGTCGCGGATAT
This sequence comes from Vesta saturnalis, assembly GCA_036346205.1. NCBI lineage: Eukaryota > Metazoa > Arthropoda > Insecta > Coleoptera > Lampyridae > Vesta > Vesta saturnalis. The sequence continues at coordinate 1,703,978 of JARFJB010002026.1, forward strand.
GCATCCATCTTTCCTCTTGATTATAATGATTCGTTCGGTCCTTGAGTTCTTCGACGAATTTCGTCAAACAAACGATCATTATAATCAAGAGGTTGAAATTATTGACGCAATAGCACAACCAAGGTTTCCAATCATTTCTTCCTTCTTCAGACGACGATTCTATGTTACATAACATTGGTAAACACTCCGAGTCACCTACTGATTTTTCTTTGCGACCTCTCCTTTTTTTTCGAAGTCGGACTTTAAATTCAAAATATCCACTAAAAATGAAGATTTCGTAGTTTTATAGTTTGATGTAACAGCGCGATTTGCTCTCCCTAAGACATGACTTAATTTCGAAGAAATTTTCTTTTTAACATTCTCATCACCAGTAAACTTTTCAACGAGATATTTTATTTCATAAATCGACCACTTCAAAAGTAACAGGACACTGGGGATAATTTATAGAAGATCCTAGGCGTTCCAATCGAAAAAGACTACGCAAGGTCTTCCTCATCTGTTCTACCGTATTAAGTCCAGTGATACTTCGAATGGAAATCTCATAGCTTTCATCAGCCACAAGTCTATTAACCTCCATTTTAAAATAAGGAAATAACTACAGCAGATTTCACCCAAGTAATAAGAAAAATAATAAAGTTCTTCGTAACAACTACAATAGGTCAGATTAGTACAGTTTATAATTTATTGCTTACAAACGAAACCATTGTTGTAGTTGTTACGAAGAACAGAACGGTAGGTGTAGAATTGAGACGTAGAACAGAGATGATGGACTGCTGTAAGCTGCAGCGGAATTGGATACCAATTGCATATACCTTGTAGGTATTAGATTCCTTCTGAATCTAATGATGGTAATTCGAATTTGTAGTTCTTCATTTAGTCATTAATTAAAATATGTAGAAATAAGAATAATAAATGGTTAATCGTGAATTGTTAATCGTGACCTAAAATACATGGTTGAAACAGAAACAATTTGGAGCAGATGGTTTAGAACGTTACCTGAGTTGGTGGGCGGACAGACTTACGAGATATAATTGTACAGACAGGTACTTTAGAAAATCAATCAATATAAAGCCTGCATTAAATTGCTAATATGTGGATGCTCGAGGTTCATCCAGAACTTTCAGATTCAAGCACACCACATGGCACAAATTTTAAAGAAACATTCAATAGAAAAATAGAAGCAGAAAAATGCTCAAAAATACCTAACATTCAATGATAAAATTTGACCTAGGGATCAAGCTGTTGAAATGAAATTAAAAATGGATGTAACTAATGACTATTATCGAAAATATGACTTGAAATAAAGATTTTTAAAAAGTTTACTATTTGTTTATGAATATATTGAAATTTTAATGTTAAATAAAAATAGACCGTTACAAGTCGTTTGGTTTTCGATATAGTTCGATAATTGATTAAATATTATTTGGTCGATGGTTAGAGTTATAGTGCAGAGGGATAACTAGATATAGATTGGAACATATTGTTCATCTTGATGAATTGTCAATAAATGTGTTATTATTATTTAGAATTTTGAGTGACAACAACTACATGATATTTTGCCGTGAGAGCTTAGAACGGTTATACTTCGACTCAGAGAAATCACCGAAGGTTCCAAACGATAAAAACATATTTTATAGTATATGTTTGACAAATAAAAAAAACAGAAACAACACCAAAAATTGTGGGCAGATAGTGCAAAGCTTTCCTCCTAAACCGGTTGCAAGATGGCATGCCAATCTGGGATTTAAGAAAATCTGAAATGTTTTACCGAATCTCATTAGATTTAGTTATCTCATTTTACTCTTTTAGTATAAAAATTGAAATATCTTTAAATTGGTCTCAGAATCCTGGTCCCAGTTTCGATAAAAAGATTAAAAGATGTTTGTCAGTTATATATATAAATATTCTGATTAACAATAAATAAAATACTTCACCAGCAGGTTTAAAATTCGAGTATGCTGGATATTTATACCTACCGACTCTTTTTAAGATAAACACACTGATAATATTTCAAACTCAACATTTTTTTCATTTAAAATATTCCAAAACGATTCGAACTAACAGTGACTCTCACATCAATGAAAAATTGACAAACAACATCAAAAACATTCGAGATTATCAAAACAGGTATAGGAGGTCTCTCACTAGGGAACACGAAATACATCAATTTAAATGAGTCTACAAAAACAAATTCAGTATTTTTTAACCCATTTGTTACCGGAAATTTAAACTCTTATTTTATCTAAAAAAAAACCCTCGCAAAAAAAAAATCCCGACAAGCAGTTTCCAGGAAGATTGCCGTGTGTTTGATCACACGCTGGTACTGGTAGGTGTTTTGAAATTTTTGTTCGGTACAAATTTTTTTACTTCTGTTGGTTGGTTATGGTAAGGAATTAGGTAAGTATAATAGCAAATAATGTTTGAAGGTAGTTGCAGGTAAAACCAGGTAAGTATACGTAGGTAAAAAAAAGTAGTTTTTAAGTTTCAAGTATTTATTTGAGAAAAAAAGAAGGGATGAAAAAAAAGTGGAGGGTAAGTAAATTATTGAAGTCTGGGTTTCTACTGTGGCGGTTTTGAACGTGTGGTGTGGCATTCTAAACAAAATTGTTTGTTCTCGTGGAACAATTTGAAACAATTCTCAGAGTGTTGGTCGACGTTGCACTTCTCACACTTAAATACGGTGGCTTTTGGTCTGCACACAATGCAACGACGACGATTACTGGTTTTCAATGGAACGTTCAAGCCGTCTACTCTCGGAAGCTTTCGTTGTCGGCGTCATGAAAGTTCGCTTTCAGCTTCGTGAAAATGTTCCGCGACATTGTTTGGCGAATCATGGGAATGCCGAATGCTGGACCCATGCTCCAATATAATGTGGCTTGTGGGGCATTGTGATACCCAGAAAATAAGAGAATTCCCATGAGACGTTGAATTAGATATTTGTTGCAAATTTTGGCGATATTATGTTGGGCAGCATAACGATTTGTTTCGTCTACCAGTCTAGCAATTACATCATCGTCAAAGAATAATTGGAGTAATTCAAATTGTTTTTTTTTGCCTGTAAAGAATAAATTAGGATAAGTTGCCACGTGTCTAACCACCACGCTGCACAAAATAGGAGGAATGAGTGAGCCCAGCCAAAACGGTGGAAAGACCGCAGAGCACTCGGATTGCAGGGTTGTTTTGGAGGTATTGATAATATAGTTGGAATGAGAATTTGGTTAGAGAGGAAAAAATTGAAATGGACGCCACAAGCTTTAAAGAGAAAAAAGGAAAAGAAAAACGTTCTTATTTCTTGGAAGATGGAGCTCCTGTAAAGCTTAAAACAGGTAGTAAGTAATAAGAATAATAAGTAAGTGACCAATTCCCTCAACAAACGTAAATTTATTTACTTTCTGGAATTCCCACAATTCACAAAAAATAAAATAAAATAATATACAAATTAAAATAAGTTTAGGAGGGTAAGCTGTGAACTTGCATTTAGGTTGCCAAAATTTATAAAAAAAAATTAATATAAGTTAATTTAAAATAAGTATACGAGGGCAAGTAAGTAGCATCAAGTAATCTCGCGCTACGCACTGATTTACGTTACAGTCTAAACCCCTAGATAACAATTTGTACTTCAATTTAGCTTTCATCAGACGATTTACATCAAAACAAAGTGTGACAGCCATCTTTGTAAGAGAAGAGAGAGAAAAAAATAATTCAGAAGTAAAGCAAAGTAATAGATCCAGTATTATAACACGTTGGCGTGTTGGTGCCAAATTTTACACTAAGCTAAAGAAAAAAAATTTTAAGTTAACCAAAAAGAACCAAAATTGTTTCAGTCAAGCTAAAATTTTATCGTATTCCAAAACTTGACCTGAACATTGGTCGCCAAAATTATAGTAAACTAAGGAAAAATGTTTAAGTGAAGCAAAATGATAAAATTGTTTAAGTGAAGCTACAACGTTATCGTACTCCAAAACTTGTTTTGTCTTTACGCCCATAGTAATTTATAGTTCAAAATTATAGCACCAAAAACAAACAATACCCCTTCCGGCCGACGCAAGATCTTACGTAGCTTAGCCTGAAAAGGCCAATTTAATAAACTTATTAAATCAGTGACTTATAAGAAAGAAATAATTAAATGATTCAGCTTGCCTTTCGTTCAACAAAACTGAATACAAACCCCTATTTGTTTAAATTACATAAATACAATTGGAAAAGCTTGTTCAGTCCCAGTTTTATTTCAAGAAACAAAGAAAGATATAATTAAGCAATTTAAAATTAGAAACAGAAATTGGTCCGAACAACCTTGCCCACATTCGAATAAAGAAAAGAATATTATATATTTGAGCTACCAAGTAATTTAAATAGCACCAATAATTAACAGATTCAGTTACATCTGGTATAAACATAAAAGTTGCAACACTGCTACTGCTACTACTAGTAGTACAAAAGTAATTATTCAAAGTTGTAGGTTATACATGAGCTCGCTAAGGGCGTGACACATAAAACTAATATTAACAAAAATTACTCAAAATGTTGATTGTTAAGTGTGCGTTAAAATCTTAAAGAATGATTTAATTAACATATAGCAGATCTACACGAGAGAAATTGTGTTGAAAATTAGCTGAAATCCGGTATCAAAATATCACCGAACTTATACTATAGGTAAATATGTTGATATAATTAATATAAATATATTTAATTTCCTTGTAGGCAATCGTAGCCTGCTGAAGACAATTCAGATAAATGAGTCTTATACAGAGGTAAAATGTTTGCCAGCTACTTGTTAGTGGAACTAAAATAAATGTACTTCTTTTCGTTGTAGAAAGCAATTTATTTATATATGCAAGAAAAAGGAAAGAACAGACCAGTGTTTACGAATGCTTATGCGTTTTTCAATGCAGCCAAGCAACGAGCAAGCAGTCCCCAGTATGTGAGCCACAGCTGATCGCGGTTTATCAGCAACACAAGCCAAGCAACAAGCCAAAGAGATACAGAACGGATACTCTTGTTACAACAATCAAGACAACCAAATGTAAACATAAGCTTGGATGTAATCGTAACGATACCGTTATATGGACACTTCAATAGATTGAAACTTAAATTTATGGAGACGTAGGTGTATAGAAACCCAAGTTAGTTGCTGAAACGAGAGAATAGGATGAAAACGATGTTTATTAAGTGATAAGGCATTACCTCTAAGATCGAATACGAGTGGTAGCTTAAATGTCTTAAATAATTTGTTACACTTATTTCTTTGAAGAAGTAATGTGAAATTCTTTTGTGTGTGAAACCTGAAAGAGAAGTTCTAAATATAACGAGGTTAACAAGATCTAATACGGCTTACCAAAATGTGTAGGTGCAGTGAAATATACCTATTACATCCGCCTTAAATGGCCATCATACCACTTTTATACAATAAAGCGATATTATATAGTGACAATTTTCCATAACGTGGATGCCTAGCATCCAGTAAATAGAAACATGAAAATTTCCTAGAGACTTTCCACCCAATGGCGATTTTGAAAAGATAGCCAACGCCTCAAGAAACAATTTTACAACTTCCTTTGTTGTCTCATTTCAATATTGTTAATAGATGTTTGTTTTTAAAAATAAAGTATGATAAGTAAGATGCAGTTTTGTAAAGGGTATCCCCATCTAGTTGTGATTTAGCAAAGTGACAGGTACCTATAAAATGTAAGAATGTTGAAAATAACCAGAACCTACGTTCATCTCAGAGATGGCGCAATAGGTATTAAAAAAGTTAAATTTTGTAAAAGTGAGTAAACTTTTAAAATACAGAAGTAGATACGAGAGAGAAATAATTTTCGTAAAGTGTAGAAGCGTACGTCATAAAAGAAAATCATGAAGTAGCAATTAGCTATAGTATAGGAATAATCTTGTATATCATTTAATCCATCATACTCATTAGTAAAATCGTAAATACAGAAATTTTAACTCATTTTAGGAAAGAAACTAGATACTAGTAAGCTTAAAGCACATCACTAAATGTCTAAGCCACAGATACTTATTTAAGGTAGCTTTTAGAAACAGTAATCAGATAAAATGATGCAATCGATCCTATATCGATTTTTGCACGTTACAAAGTTAGAATAAGGTAGAATAAGTTGAATTAGTTATAGCTTAGAGCATTGGTTTTTGCTTTTCAGTTATCAATGGCTCATGTATGGGTTTAATATCGTAAGCAGTTCGCTTGGTTCTTGACCATTTTGGTTTGAAATCAGTTGCTGGACGATATTTCTGCTTTAGTGGTTCTTCTGGCGTTGATGGCTGGGGTTCTTTTGACGTTGATGGTTCCTCCTCTTCAACCATCTCTTCCAGACCAGCATAATTCGCAATAGCGGATTAGTAAATAACTTCAATTGTGCCTATAAATACACAAATAATCAGCAACACAAAACAAAAGAAAAATAAGAAAAATAACACCTGCTATTTCGGTCAACGGGCACAGATCGGAAGTAATATTAGTTGATATTTCGTCATCGTCTATCGTTTCACAATCAGAATCACCGGGAGTATTATCGGGGGCCAACAAACAAATAACAGCTTCAATTGCGGACGCTCTCTCATCTTCATGGTCACGTTTGTCATCGCTAAAATTGTAGATTATATCTGGTGTCTGGTACAAAAGTCTGTGAAAGTATGAATAGTTTTGAATCTAGCATTTCGCAGAACGGTCCATGCCGGTCCCACCTCTCCGACGTTGATTGCTGCATTGGAGAGCCAAAATACGCTGGCGACTTTCGGGTCTCTAGGTAGAAAAGGTGGACGCAGTTGCGATTTAAAATTAAACCTATATTCAGTGTACACAAATAATACCTACCATCAGTACCAGCGTGTGGTCAAACACACGCCAATATTCGCTGACACCTGGTGGCAGGTATATTTGCATGTGTGTTGGTAAAATGGTCTTATATTCTTATTTGGCCTTTTGCCAACACAACTAATGGCGTGTATAATAATGTTTATTTTATTTTGCCACCATAATGTTCTTTATACGCCTCCAAATGCGGGCGTAATGTGGTTTTTATAGCACGGAAATGTCATTGATGCTAAGCAGCATGATTGACAGCAAACACATGACATGATATATAATAGCAATATTACAGTATCTTAGTAAAAACAAATTAGCCTACTGTCGACTTTATTTCACTGCATTTGCATTTAAAAACTTGCCGAAAATACTGAATCTTTTAAATACTTTGTTCCAGTTTCATGGTGCAAAATAAAATAAAACATTGTATGTACCACGGGCATAATTGTAGATTATGGCTCTCAGGAATATAAAAGCCCTCCGCTTCGCGTCGGGCTTTTAACATTCCCTCGAGCCATAATCTTCTGATTATGCCCTTAATACATAAATATCTATTATATATTTTTATATTTTATTTAATTAGTTTAAAATAAGTCTGTTTTTGGATACTCTTTAAACATACGTGAGGGCTTCTTTTGCTAATAGACCAAACCTTAATATAACCCCCCCCCCCACACATTTAATTATTTACATTTATCTATTTAGTCAAAATTGAGTGTTTGAACACACCCCGGTAAAAAATTGGTTAATACTTATCAGCCTTTAAATTCTCGCCACATCGCCACAAGTAAATAATACCTACTATCGTACAAAAAGACGAAACATTCTTTGTATTAAAAACGCTAACAGTTTCATTTGATATGCCTTAGCAAAACTTACCAGGCTCCATCTCATAGGATTGAAACGAAATTTTCGGAACAAAACCAGTATGATAAGCTATATTCGAAGATTTTAAAATCTATATGCATACCTTGAAAGAGCTAATTTTAAGATACCGGGTAATGAAAACAGGAAAGGTTTTTCGACTTCTTGTCATATTTAGTATTTTGTAAAATTATTGAATCCACTTGTATATTCTTAAGTAGTACATAATACATCAAACTAAAAGATTAAGTGTAGTCAAAATCAATTTCAGTATGCAGAGGGTTCCGTTATTTGATTTCAAAAGAGTTGAAGATTAGGACGAAACTTATGTATTACTCTATATAATATATATTTTGACCTTGTATAATATATATTTGTAACTATTAACTTAACTAACACAATATGATACCCAATAAAAAGTCTTCCATAGTAGCAATTATGTGGCAAAATAATTTTTTTAAAAAACTGTACCGTCAAACTGTGTATCACCCTGTAACTAAGAACCAATGATATCTTTTGTGTATATCTATATATCCCATAAATGTGTAAAAATCGCATTTAGAAGATAAAATAAACATCAGTACTTTCAAACCAAAAATAATGATCATGGCTAAGTAGGTATTTTGAAACTTTAACACTCTGTATTTCTAAAACTAGCCATAGGATGACTTTGTGCCTACAATATTGATGAGTACGACAAGAACTAATACATATCAAAAAATTAGACATTTTCACCGAAGGCCACTTTCCACAATAAAATGGCGTGGTCCTTTGGTTTAGAAATTTACGCATCAGCACCATATCGCCCCCACATACTTGGGCACCAAACGGATATCTTTATATTTATGCACATTTTCCATTCGGTTACCGATATCCCTATTGATCATTAATTTACAGAATTTCTTATCAAATTTATTTTTGGCTTGCTTGCTAATGTAGGTAACCAAGTTGAGCCATATGTCCTGGTGCTAGGGGTAAGTTGTTATGGAGCTCGTGCAATTCCAGTAGATAATCCAAATCACAGTTTACAATGTAACCGATGTCTGAATTATTTGTAGTATTTAGTAAGGATTCAAGTTTGGGGTTATCTATAAAGGCAAACTCCCCTATCGCAAAGAATTGCTTCATTAATTTTCCATAAAGGTTCTTAATATCAAAGTACATTAAATTGCTCGTTGCGGCAGTGGGATCATACTTGTTACCCATATACTTGTTATTAGCCCTTGCATAACGGTTGGAACACTGTGCTACTCTGCCTCTAATGCCACTTTCAGAGAGCGTGACCATACCGATATCAGTGAGCAGCTCTAATTTAACTGGTGTAATTTTTATCATGGCATCAAACACTAGGCCGGGGGCTTTCCAATAGTGCAGGGAGTTCAACTGATACGCACCTAAGCAAGTTATCCCGAAATTTTCAACTATATCAGCTAAACTAACACATCCGTTTTTCATATAAATCTGAATATTGTCTTGATGTTTGTACCGCAAAGATGTTCCAGACTTTTCATCGCTAACACCTTCGTTAATAAATGCTTCCTTTGGCGATAGAGCGGTTTCGTTTAGTCTGTCCCATGAATCAATGTATTTCTATGGGAAGATACCCTTACGCACTAACAAATTAGATTCAGCGTCGCTACTACATGCAGATCTAGTAATAAGCTTTTTATCATTATTTAAGCAAGAGGCTAGCTTATCAATACTACTACTCGTAAACCTAAATGAATCTACAAATCTAAATTTTACGTTAGTATTATCTAGTCTTGCTAAAGGATATATACTTATCCTTGTTTAATGATAATAGCGATACTTCTCCCGGGAAACCCATACCTAGCTCTCGAATGAGGAAATGGGAGTCATAACCACTCAAGTTATGGATCACGATATGGAGAGTATTAAAATTTAAGTTGCAATCTTGATGTGACGCACCCCGAAACTTCCCCGTTAAAGGGTTATGGTCCCTAACCTTAACATCTGCCGGTTGAAAATCCCGGTTGCAAATTTGACAGACAACAGCGCGTTAAAATTATTCACATGGGCACGATGGAACTGAGAATGCTGTTTGCAAAGATTCCATACAATGGTTTATTGGATAACTACAAAAGATTGCAATCTGGGTAAACAGCATTCTCAGTACCATCGTGCCCATGGAGGCGTTGCCTTATGACCAAATTGATAATTTAAGCAGATGATTGCATACAATGGTGTATCGGGTAACTACAAAAAATTGCAACCATCTCCTTTGTACAAATGAAATTGTGATAACGAGTCATCATAAGAGAATTTAAGGTAATATGCAACGCTAAATGGTACGTGTTTATCAGACACGTGTGTTTTGCAGATTTCTCTAAAATGCTTTCGAGGTCCGCGTATAGTACAAATGGAACCTTTTCTTGGTATGCTACATGTTCAAATATTAACTTTAAATCATTTGGTAATCGAGCACGACGTTGATTATAATATGTTAAATGCTTTTCTACATCTACATCTGAACAAAAATGATCCAAACACCTGTTACAAATCATTACCTTATGACCATTCTTTGACAGCTGTTTCGAAAATAAAGCTGGCATGTTTTAATCCACGCAAAGTGTTAATAAGTGTCGTCATCGCTAGAAAGCATTCAAAGATTTATGGGTTCTCTGTTGTTTATGCATTACAAATTTATTGAGGTTATTTAATTTTTCAAATTGTTTTAGATCAGTTATTTTAATGGGGTCTCAATTCAAGCTCGATATGAATGCGGTAAAGCAGGATATAAAACTGAAACAACGGTCCACAAAAATGAATAATCATCGTTATTTTTCACATAACAACAGCTGTTTTGGCTGCTATGAAGTTAGGTACTTTAATGTGCATTCCACCTTTTAGAGGTACCTGTTAATGTTTACTTTTAAATGTAAAACCCACCCTGAATCCGTTTCGGCAAATCCTCCAATTTGGTTTGTACCTTGTAGTAGATATTAGTTTGTTACTATTGCCACAAATCAGTAGAAACATCAATAATTTGGTTTTATTTGGAAATGTTTTTAAATCAATTGCCAAACTAAGAGACTGTATAAAATGAGCTGCCAAAACCGCATTGACTTTCAACACATGGACTCTTTGAGCATTCAATTCATTTCATCGGCAAAAATGTTATACGCTAGATTTAAAAATGTTAGTGGATCTTTGATATTTACGTTCACAATAATGCCTGTAGGTATTCTACTTTTAAAACAAGATTCAATAGGTTGTCACATTAAATTTTGGGGATTAACCCCCTCCTGTATTAAAAACATACATTGATTTTTTAAGTTTTATTAAGTAACATTCCATAACAGTTAAAATACTCTCTATCTTTAGAATATTTTCTTTCCTATCATCTAACTGATTACTAATATATTGCTCAACTAAACTAATATTTTTCCTTAATACACAAATGTGCCGAATTAGTTCATTTTTACGTTTAATTAGCTTCATCTCTTTCCTGGTTAACCCCACAACTTGCATTCTCATATGTGAAATTGGTTCCATTGTAGTAATTTATAATAAAAACGTTATTCCATTAGGTTTACACAATATTGCAATAGTAAATACGTAAGCGATTTTACATACAGATGGTGAGGTACTTGAGTCATCGACTAGGAACGCTAATTGTATTAAAACTGGTTAGCTTTCCAAGAACTTGACCTTCAAGGGACTCAGGTATTACTTTGGGAAAGTACAAATGCACGTTTTGTCAATCTGAACTTAGTTAGGTTATATCAGGTTATGTTGTTCACGCTGATGGATTATCGATCAATCCAGATAAAGTTAGTGTTATCTTGAAGACTCTTACGCCCCGGAACCCTTTTGTTTCCATGAACTGATTCTATTTTTAGGTTTCTAAGAATTGTAATACGTTATTCCTTTGAGGTGAAGGAATTTTTAGTCTCCGCCATCCCGTTTCGAATATCTGATCTTATTTTTTAGAATTCTAAGAATTGTAATATGATACTCCTAGAGGTCACTGAATTTTACCTTCAAAACGGTCAATGAACTTTAAGCAATTGTTCTATTTTTAGGTTTCTACAAATTGTAATATGACATCTCTAGATATCAATGAACTTTGACACTGGAAAGGTTAATGAACTTACAAAATTGTTTTATATTTTGATTTCCAAGGATTGTAATATTACAACTCTAGAGATCAATGAACATCGGTCTTGAAGAGGTCAATCAAATCTGACTTTGTAGAGGTCATTGAACTTTGATTCTAACAATTATAACATACCCCTAGAGCTCAGTGAGCTTATGCCTCTCCCGCCTACCGTTTCCACAAACCTATTCTATTTTTAGATTTATAACAATTGTAATGTTACACCCCTAAAGGTCAACGAACTTTCGCATCTCCCCATTTCTACGAACTGATTTTACCGACATAAAGCTTGATTAAATTTAGACAACACAAGAACCATTTAACCTTGAACTACCTTGGTACAACAACCTGTCATTCTTTTAGTTTTCACGAACTGCTTGAGTTTTTAGATACAAAGACACACGGATACACAGATACAAAAATACACAGATTCACAAAAATACAGATACATAGATACACACATACACAGATACACAGATACACAAATACACAGATACACAGATACACAGATACACAGATACACAGATACACAGATACACAGATACACAGATACACAGGTACACAGATACAAAGATACACAGATACACAGATACACAGATACACAGATACACAGATACACAGATACACAGATACACAGATACAGAGATACACAGATACACAGATACACAGATACCTAGGTACACAGATACACAGATACACAGATACACAGATACACAGATACACAGATACACAGATACACAGACACACAGATACACAGATGCACAGATACACAGATACGCAGATACGCAGATACACAGATACACAGATATACAGATACACATATACACAGATACACAGATACACAGATACACAGATACACAGATACATATATACACAGATACATAGATACACAGATACACACATACACAGATACACAGATACACAGATACACAGATACAGATACACAGATACACAGATACACAGATACACAGATACACAGATACACAGATACACAGATACACAGATACACAGATACACAGATACACAGATACACAGATACACAGATACACAGATACACAGATACACAGATACACAGATACACAGATACACAGATACACAGATACACAGATACACAGATACACAGATACACAGATACACAGATACACAGATACACAGATACACAGATACAGAGATACACAGATACACAGATACACAGATACACAGATACATAGGTACACAGATACACAGATACACAGATACACAGATACACAGATACACAGATACACAGATACACAGATACACAGATACACAGATACACAGATACACAGATACACAGATACACAGATACACAGATACACAGATGCACAGATGCACAGATACACAGATACGCAGATATGCAGATACGCAGATACGCAGATACGCAGATACACAGATACACAGATATACAGATACACAGATACACAGATACATATATACACAGATACATAGATACACAGATACACACATACACAGATACACAGATACACAGATACACAGATACAGATACACAGATACACAGATACACAGATACACAGATACACAGATACACAGATACACAGATACACAGATACACAGATGCACAGATACATATATACACAGATACATAGATACACAGATACACAGATACACAGATACACAGATACACAGATACACAGATACACATATACAGATACACAGATACACAGATACACAGATACACAGATACACAGATACACAGATACACAGATACACAGATACACAGATACACAGATACACAGATACGCAGATACGCAGATACGCAGATACGCAGATACGCAGATACACAGATACACAGATACACAGATACACAGATACACAGATACACAGACACACAGATACACAGATACACTGATACACTGATACACAGATACACAGATACACAGATACACAGATACACAGATACACAGATACACAGATACACAGATACTCAGATACACAAACACACAGATACACAGGTACACAGATACACAGATACACAGATACACAGATACACAGATACACAGATACACAGATACACAGATACACAGATACACAGATACACAGATACACAGATACACAGATACACAGATACACAGATACACAGATACACAGATACACAGATACACAGATACACAGATACACAGATACACAGATACACAGATACACAGATACACAGATACACAGATACACAGATACACAGATACACAGATACACAGATACACAGATACACAGATACACAGATACACAGTTACACAAATACACAGAAACACAGATACACAGATACACAGATACACAGGTACACAGATACAAAGGTACACAGATACACATATACAAAGATACACAGATACACAGATACACAGATACACAGATACACAGATACACAGATACACAGATACACAGATACACAGATACACAAATACACAGGTACACAGATACACAAGTACACAGAAACACAGATACACACATAAACAGATACACAGATACACAGATACACTCGATTTTGTGCTACTTGAATTTTTCTGTTTTCATCTTTAAAAATATATTGAACCCCGCTTTGTATTTTGACTAAATTTTCGTAAGATCAAATTTAACCTTTATGAAAGTTACTGGTTTGATGCGCATTGAATATCTAAAAAAAAAAAAATTACAGAACTCTTTTTACAAAATAACAGTAGTTTCTATTATATTTTTGGCAAATACGACGACTTTTTAGCTACTTTAGTACACAAAGTTGAAGCTACATACGTACAAAAAGAGAATAGCTAATTTATTTGCAGCAATAACAAGAATGTAAACTCGTGAACCCGTATTATGAGCATAAGTTAGCGCTTTCTTAAGCACTTACTTCCTTTTTTTCCTCTCCATTTTTACTTTAGCCAAGGCACCCAAAGCCTGGCCCCCAACACCTCCAATTAAAACAAAGAATACACACTATTTATAGAATGCCTTCTTCTTTGGCGGAGTAACAAGGCCAGTTAAACTCTGTCAATCAGTTATGTTGAAACCGCAGTTTCAGTTTTTGATTTTTAAACTTATCAATTAAAGGGAACGTGCATGATGATGGTGGAACTCAGAGCGATTCCATTGGATTTACATTTCCACTATCTTTCTGATTCTGTAAATGCTGGCCCTGGATGGCACTGGCAAATGACCTCAATGTCGATGCTTCATTTTCATCAAATTTTCTTCTTTTTAAGAAATTTACCAAGAAACTTAAATTACTCACACTCAACTAGTAAATAAAAATGAATAATAAAACATTGTCTTATGAACGAACAAGAATAATGTATATTAACACGCACTCTCAAACTCGTATGAGACAGACTGATTCCCTATACTTAGAGTTTACTTTGTATAGGAAATGCGGATGTTCTTGATAATCCCAGAAATATAAAAATCTAGACAAGGTCATCTCCCTGATACAACGATGACGTATATCCGGTCGCTTGTCGCTATTATTAACTAATAATACTAATATAGAGATGATCCATTATTATGAAATTCTAGTCTCTAGAATATTCTAAAATTACTTTTTAATTATTATCTCAACCTCTTAACCTTTAGGATCTGTTTTAGTATTCTATTCTCGTCCACGTTCAGCAAGTTCCGTTTCCCAACGAATTTACGGTTACAATATATTTCAGCAGTACGCAATAGTTAATCTTTATTTACCTTTACTGAACCGAAAAAATTAAGCCCCTGTCCTCGAAAGCACCCCAAATCTGAATAGAACTTTCAATTGTTATGTTCAATTAATAACATATCGGATTTTTCTTTATTACAAGGTTGTCCCATAAGTCTTTGTGCATCATACATTAAATGCATCAATAAAGAACCGGTGATACCATACGGTGAAAGTCTGCCCTAAACACACACACACACACACACACACACACACACGGACTCCGCACGCATGCACGCACGCACGGGGATTCGTAGAATAGAAAAACTAACCTGATTCTATAATCTCCACATCACAAAACTAAGTTCACTTTGGAAATAGAAACCGAAAAAAACCACCTTTCCTGATCGTGTTGATGTATGTGATGTTGTTTCTAGAGAAACTGCAGTCAGTAATAAACCAGATCTAGGCCCGCAACAGATAAGGGCAATATAGATTCACTGACAATACTATAAAAAGTGTAGACCAATAACTGCAACTAAAGATTAAAATCAAGGATTTACCGTAAAATATGACTTTCGTACATAAAAGAAACTACCAATTAGATACTCATCAAGTTGAAAGCGCTGCGAGAGGAACTAAGAGTGGCCCCTTAACGCCCAATGACAGGTCTACAAGATAAACGACGATGTAAAGCACGGTACAAATGCCACAAATAAGTAGTAATACAAGACCGATCCTAACTCAAAAAGTCACTAGATTTGAAAAAAAGTCACTAGAAAAGTTGCAAGTTTACCTTGGGAGTCAGATGATAGCTGGTTCACGTCCTCGCTAAAATAGTCGGTGCAAGTCTGCAGTAAAAGGTGGTCGCGTCATAGCTAAAACTAGTTGGTTCGCGTCTTAGCTAAAGATTATAGTGACAGCACCATCATTAAAAATAGCTGATGCAAATCATCATTCAAAAATGGTAGGTGACCAAACACATTTGTGGTTTGAATCTCTGCTAGGCAAATATGTCACAAAAGGAAATAACCAGAAATGTGTGGTTCGTATCTGTGCTAGACACACATATGGTTCGCGTCCTCGCTAAAAGATGGCTGTATCATAGCTAAAAATAGCCGGTTCTTGTTCTCACTAAAAAGTGGTCGCGTCATAGCTAAAAATGGTCGGTTCGTGTCTTAGGTAAAAATTATAGTGACAGCACCATAATTAAAAATAACTGATGTGCGTCATTATTAGAAATAGCTCGTAACCAGATTTGTGCGGTAATCAAATAGATGGTTCATGTCTGCACTAATGTAACATAGTGGGAAGTTTAGAGTAACAATATAAGAAAATAGTGTAATCCGTAGTGAGTGCTGTGTAAAACATGTGGATGGCATACGCTCAAGAGCAATGGACCGAAGCTTTTCTAGTGACTTTTTTTCAAATCTAGTGACTTTTCTAGTGACTTTTTGAGTTAGGATCGGCCTTGTGTTACTACTCTAAAAAGCACTCCTGTTTAATTATTTACGAAAAGCAGGTGTATCATGAGTGATTTATGGGTGGCTGATGTCATTCAGCCGAAACGTCTAACCAAAAACCAATGCTCAAAGATAAAAAGAAATGTAATACTTATTGATTGCATATGTGCTAGTTTTTGACAGTGGATAAAGTATTACTTCGATGTAAAATTTTAGAGTTGAATGAAAACAGTTTTAAGAAAGCTAGTTATAAAAATTATTAAATATATTAAAATATATGTGAAATATCGTACTTGAAATAATGTGGATATTTGACATAAGTAAACGAATCAAGTAGGGGTTCCAACTGAAACTTTAGATATTAAACGTACAAAGTTGGATGATAGCCCTTCACAGCTACGATATACAATTTTGCGATATTAATGTTAGTATAGATTTTCTGTTTAACTTTGGGGACAGATGGCTAGCTCAAATTATTTATAAATTTCTAAAATTTAGTTTTTATTGTTTTAAAAACGTTATTCAAGTGTAATGCATATTGTCGAAAACAAAATTATAGCATACCCAAATTAAAACTCCAAGCGCAAAAAAATTAATTTAACCAAGTTATTTAACGGCATTACATGAAGATGAATTAAGATCTATAGACTAATTTAATTTAGTGCACTCGCATTATCAGAGCAAATATTTAATAATCCAGGCAGAATAAAAATACTTTTTTGTCTGCTTTAGAACGTAGCATTTTTTTCTTCAGTATTATTTTAATTAAAGTATATTTTCAACGTTTGCACTTAATACAAAAATAAACTTACAGTTACCCATGACTACGTTCAAATGTTTAACGAAAGTAAACATGTGTTTTAAAAAGATACGCAACTTTTGTAAATTTGTTGATGAAACAATATATTAATTTACATAATCTAGCCTATCCTAAATACATCATGTATACGCTTATTTATTGCTAATAGTTGCGATTAATGTGGCTAAAAGCCCTTCACAAATTAAATAAATGTCAACCGATTTACTTTAATGTTCCATAAATATTTTTTTGTGCTTTCGTCCGGCAATACTAACTTTCCAATTCCCAAAATCGTCTAGAACATAGATAAAGGTATATTAATACTACATTATAGATGAGAAGGTGGCGGGGGGGTTCGATGTTTTCTGTTGTTTATGCTTCACATGCTTTGTCTCATGTCTCCGGTCCCTTGTTGTTGTTGTACCGCTGTAAAATGTTTTTAAATGTAACAAGTATTCTACTCAAAATTTAAAATGAGTCAAAAATAGTAAAAATAACTGTACAATTGTGTAACAGTGTCCATTTATTAATGCTGAAATAAACAAATATTAGGCTGCGAAAGCATGCTTTACGGTACTGCGGAAAAACTATTGCCCAATCTCAAGAAAGTTAAAAGATGTACATATTTTTGGTCAACCGCGTAATTTAAGCTTATACAGTGTAATGTACCCAGGCCCTTCTAACGACTTCACAACTCGAATGCAAGAACACAGTTAATTCGCGAACTTATTTAAGCCAAATGATCTTTATGAAAAGGTAGGACCACTTACGTGGTGTAAAAGAGTTGGTATAGAATATATGTGTTGCGGTATCTAAGGGAGGATAAAATAAAGGTAACACAGTAAAACAGAATATAAATTTATAAGTAAGTGCGATGTAGTTCTGCTATCTTTATTGCAAACTGAGGAAAAGAACTACAAAGAAAAACCTCATCGCCTTTTAACTAGCTAACTGCAGTATAAGAAAAACATCACATGTTAAGGGTCTGAATTTACAATTAACGAACTAAAAGGTAACATATTTCATAACAGTCACGTACACTATTCCAACGAGAACATGCTTTAGTGTTGCACCGGTTATCTCCCCTAGGTCAGCATTATGCCAGTTTTACCCGAAAACCGCATTACTATATTTAAAAAGGAACATACATCTTAAACTATGCTACATTATGGGTGTGAAATTGTGAAATATCAAAATAAAATACATCAATAATGAAACCAAAAGACCTCTCTTCATTAAATAACAAGATTGCGATGTAATATTAACTTTAAAATTATAATTGACATTAATTTATATTAAGTGTAGTAATCACTCTTACCACGACATTGTAATACAAATCATATACCTACTAATTTCAATTATTGTTTACTTCAATTTATGAAAGGACCTTCTATCTTCAAAGCAAGTTATATTAATACTTAAGTTCCCTTTTTGTTGAGGTCATAATATGATAAGCATTTACTGAAAGAAAATGCAATTAGTGAAAATATAACATTACCTTTTTGTTCTACGTTATTTCAACAAAAATTACATTCCATTTTTTCAAAATATCAAAATCGACGACCCTCTCAATTATTTGCTTAACAACCTATCTCCAAAACCACTTTATTTCTACTATCAAAATAACAGCCGCCCATATTTACTAGATAGTTTCAATTAAACCCGCCTTCTAATTTATAAAATAAAACACATAAAGATGCATTAGTTGTGGTACATAACAATAGAAACAAAAACGCCCGGACTGTTAGTTATTTTGTATGCAAATATGAACGCGGCTGTTGTTTCCGATGTAGATGAAGACTCCAAGTGAACTGTTAATATTTAGCCTAGATACGTGTAAAACCCTGTGCGTTTGATATAATTTCTAAAACCCATCAATGCTTGTTAAAGCGTATGTAAAATTGACGGTTATACATATGCAGCCATTGCTATGGAAGCGGCCGCAAAATCCTATTTCACGGCCGCTGTGTAGAAAGCTCAGAGTGATAATTCGGAGCCGGTTGACCAAAACACATTTAAAGAGATTATAATAGATACAGAAGCAGGATTGATTAACTCCGATAAAAAAAACTAAAATAACTACTAAGACCATAACATACAAGAAACTGGAATTCGTTTATTTCATCATATTCAGCACTATGCGGTGTACCAACAGCCAGCTTGATCCAGTACAAAGATAGTCTCTAAGCTCACTTGGTAGAGAGTGTTGGAAAAGCTTGGCATCTAAAACTCCTTATATTATTTTCGAATGGAAATCTCATGTCTTCGGCAAAATTAACATCAGAATTGTTGTAGGTACTTCTGCTTAAATATGCAAAACCTATCTTCACATAGCACATAGCTGGTGAACAGAATGAAATTTACTACAAAATTTAAAGCATGTATTTTTAAAAGCTTAGGATAACGTCTTAGTTATAATAAAATCCGTGTCCGTGTCCGTGTACGTGCACGTGTCCGTATCCGTGTGCGTGTTCGTGTTCGTGTTCGTGTCCGTCTGTGTGTATATGTATGTGTATGTGTGTGTGTGTGTGTGTGTGTGTGTGTGTGTGTGTGTGTGTGTGTGTGTGTGTGTGTATCTGTGTTTGTGTGTGTGTGTGTGTGTGTGTGTGTGTGTGTGTGTGTGTGTGTAGTGTGTTTGTTCGCACGCACACGCACAGACCCACGCACACGCACACACACACACGCATACGCACACGCACACGCACACGCACACGAACACGCACACGCATACGCACACGCACACGCACACGCACACGCACCCGCACACGTACACGCACACGCACACGTACACGCGCACGCGCGCGCACACGCACACGCACACGCACACGCCCACACGCACACGCACAGCACACGCACACGCACACGCACACGCACACGCACACGCACACGCACACGAACACGCACACGCACACGCACATGCACACGCACACGCACACGCACACGCACAAGCACACGCACACGCACACGCAAACACACGCGCACACGCTCACGCACACGCACACGCACCCGCACACGCACACGCACACGTACACGCGCACGCACACGCGCACGCACACGCACACGCGCACACGCACACGCACACGCACACGCACACGCACACGCACACGCACACGCACACGCACACGCACACGCACACGCACACGCACACGCACACGCACACGCACACGCACACACGCGCAAGCGCTTGCGCGTGCTCACGCGCACACACGCACGTGATTGTGTATTTCAGTAGCCATGGTAACTTAAAGAACACGTAACCGATTTTCGTTTTATATTTGGAGTTACTTCTTAAATACCTCATTTCTGTCAAGCTTTGATTGAAATTTGTTTAGAAATAAATGTAGTTTATAGTATGCGCTAGAGTACATTTTATGAGTATCTGTTGAGTTTATTACAAAAATTAAGAAACCTATAAGACAATAATATTCTTCTGCAGGGTTATAATATCTAAGGCACTTATTGCGAATGTTTGGAGAACCATCAACTTTCACCAAAAGATGTAGAATTTTTTTTAAAAGAAAACTAATTTTAGACGTTTATTAAAGTTTTTCTTAGAAACAAAGTAAGCTTTAAGGTGTGCGCATATAGAACGTTAAATTAATATTGCCATATTTTTCACGATTAACAAATGATGAGGAAGCGTCGAAACAGCTGTTTGTTTTAATTCATGTATAGTATGAGATGCAGATAAAGTGCGCTTCAGATCCCTTAAAACTGAATAGTCATCAAATTATAACATCAGACACGTATTCAAGTGCTGAATGTATACAATTATTTCATTAGAAACAAACACTGATTTGCCAAAAAGTTAATGTGTAGGTATCAGACGGAAAAAAATTTCATTATTTTAATACCAACATGAAATTAAAGATAACTAAAAGGTGTTGATCATATACTCGGGAAATTTGATGCAATGTCCAGTTTACGACGGTTATGATCAAATCTCATTGCAAGATTACAGAAAAATCAAGGTTATGCTAGTTACTGACGCGCTGAAATTGAATACATATGGGGTTTTCTACGGATAAGTGAATATTTTAAAAATTAAATTTTCTTTTAATATAAATCTAAAAGGGCCATATGTTCACCACGTAAGCATTCTTGCTTTTTGGTATCCTTTATTAGTTTTAAAATCAACCCTTTTTCGTTAAAGGAGGGAAGTTGGTCAGTGTACATTCAGCCGCGATTGCAATACCTTGAGAAATTTTATGAGACGTTCTTTTGTTACGTTAAATAATTATAAACCATTTTCTGCAATAAATAAATGATTGTTTGGGGTTTAGTAAGATAAAATCGCAAAATTGTTCCCTCTTTTTTGTCAGTTTTAATAATAAATTCGTGTAAACAAAGGGTATAGCCGGATACATATGAGAAATCTGCCCCCGCGCCTTTTTGTATTGGGACTTAGGGGATCGTTTTGGTACCAAATAAAAATAATTCAGTAAAATTTTTAGCTCTTAATCTCAAACAGTTTCCGAGTTTCTTAAAAAAACCTATTTTTTCGATTTTATTTTTTTTAATACTAAATTGAAAATTAGTGAATGGTGATATTTTTTCCTAATTTGTACAAGTAAAAGGCATGAAAAAATATTTTTGTTTGTGATTCGCAGATGAATAGCCGATTTTTAGCGAAAGAAATAAAATTCAAATCAACGCCTATTTGAAAAATGTCACTGAATTATGACAGAAAATGTCTTTTATACTCAGAAATTTTGGTGGAACAATATGAAAAAAATTAGAAAGTAATTTTTTTCTGTAATCTTGCGTAAACAAACATATTTTTTTATCGTAAAAAAAATATATAAAAAATTATTTTTTTCCCGAAAGTACATCCTCACTAAATACTTAAAATAATTAAGAGTGTGAAAAATGTTTAAAGAGACGTTAAATAAATCTTGTTTCCATGCTAAACTATACTTAAAGAAAACTATATAATTTTTCCATACTATTCGGAATAGTTTTTCAGTTTTAATATAATAAAAACAAAAATTTCGATTATAAAAGTTATTATATTATAATATTGATATTGCTTAACAAAGTTATCATAAATTGTTGACATTAAATGTAATAATTTCATACAAAATAGATCGAAATGACTGTTCTGAGTAACGTTAGTCTTCGTCACTGTCTCCATTTATTACAACATTAACCTTTTCGTCAATAAACAGACGACTCAATATTTCAGCTGGTCTTACTAGTTGCCAAATATCTAGCGTGAGACAAATAATATATGATAGCTGCATGTGTGAGCAGCATCCGACAGTGCGTCTACCATTAACACAATCACAACGATATCAAGTAATTCCAGAGGTGTCATTCTTATCTGGCTGATAATCAACAAAGCAACGATATGCTTTTGAATTAATGTGTCGAGATCTCACTTCAAGTTTTATAATATTAGGTGTGATTTTTACATAATGGAGTGTGATTGTTACGTCTTCATTCCTAATCTCAGCTAAAGACGATACAGTCTGAGACATTTGATACGATCCTGTAAAAAAAATTTTGAGTTCTTGCTCCGTTGACTCTGGAAAATCGGTTAATTGATCTGATGTTATTGTTATAAATGGAACGTTTCGTCTTGCTCAACAATTAGTCTCTACTTCCTAGAGTATTATCTTAATCTTTTTTCGAATTCTTGGCGGCAATAATTTTCTCACGAAGATTAAGATCAGAATCAAGTCTTTTGCCAACTTCATTATATAGAAAACAAGCAATTCGACAAAAGAAACTAGTTTTAGGAAGTAATTTACTGTCCAGTTTATGATTTAAAAGCTTATACTTCTGTTTGATATTGCCATGGTCTGCAACAACCCAACGACATTTACCAAAAATAGTGAGAACCGCTGAAATATTGAGTCGTCTGTTTACTGATGAAAAGTGTAATGTAGTAAATGAAGACAGAGACGAAGTGTAACGTTACTCAAAACGGTCTTTTCGATCTATTTATAATTAAATTACTACATTTAATGTCAACAGCTTATGATAATTTTGTTAAACAATATCAATATTACAATATAACAACTTTTATAATCGAAATTTTTGTTTTTATTATATTAAAACAGAAAAATTATTCCGAATAGTATGGAAAACTTATATAGTTTTCTATAAGTGTAATTTAGCATGGAAACGAGATTTATTTAACGTTTGTTTAAATATTTTTCACACTCTTAATTATTTTAAGTAGGGTATGTCTTAATTTTCTATGTTTCT
This sequence comes from Vesta saturnalis, assembly GCA_036346205.1. Lineage (NCBI taxonomy): Eukaryota > Metazoa > Arthropoda > Insecta > Coleoptera > Lampyridae > Vesta > Vesta saturnalis. The sequence continues at coordinate 1,727,897 of JARFJB010002026.1, forward strand.
CTCTACGTTTTTTCTCTAGTGAGGATGTATTTTCGGTAAAAAAATATTTTTTTCTACAACCACTATTCAAAACTCGCCGAAAAGCGAGTTTTGAATAGTACTTTTATGTTCGCAAACTTGATAATTTCTCACAATAATAATAAATTTGACAAAAGCGTGCCGGAAAGTTTCATTTCTGTGCCGCAAAGTACTTTCCGGCACACCATATAATATCTACACACCAAAAATAAAAATAAAAATTTTCGAGAACGAAAATTAGCTGGAGTGCACTTTGAAGCTGGTAATTATTAATAAAATAATATATTATAATATAAAATAATATAATAAAATAAAAAGAAAACCTGAGTTGTGGGGAATCGAACCCGAGACCTTTCACATACGAAGCGGAGACTCTACCCACTGAGGTATACCAACGATATTTAGATATGCTCAGACATGTATTATCAACGAAGTCTCGCGAGCTCGCGAGCGACTGTCGCTTGTTTATTTTTCGTAAAAGTCAAACATTTCCTGTCTAAATTATGTTTAAAACGAAATTACAACAAAATGAATACTGATAATGATAATTCTGATATAGAAATAGAAAATACACCTCCAGAACTCAGGGAACAAGCTAATTTATTGTCGTTGAATTTACTACTTTCTACGTCAAGAGAAAAATATGAAAATGTATACAAACAATTTATGGATTGGAAGAAAAAAAATAAAACCAAAAGTATTTCTGAAAACATTGTAATGGTCTATTTCGAAGAAATGTCAAAAGTGAAAAAAGCTTCCACTTTATGGTCTATATATTCCATGTTAAAATCTACCATTAATATTAATCATGCCATCGATATATCGACTCATTCAAAATTACGTGCTTTTTTAAAAAGAAACTCTACAGGATATTCCGCCAAAGAAGCACATACTTTGACATCAGAACAAATAAGGCGATTTTTCTTTTTCAATTCCTGAGTATAGAAGGGTATAAAAGACATTTTTTGATAAAATTTGGTGAGTGACACTTTTCAAAAAGGCGTTAAAAAGACATATAATTTTATTTCTTCCGCTAAAAATCGGTTGTTCATCTGAGAATCAGAAAAAAATATTTTTTCGTGCCTTTTACTCGTCAAAATTAGGAAAAAAAATCACCATCCACTAATTTTCAATGTTAGTATTAAAAAATAATAAAATCGGAAAAAGAGGTTTTTTTGAAAAGGTTGGAAACTGTTTCAGATTAAGAGCTGAAAATTTGACTGAATTATTTTTATTTGACACCAAAACGATCCCTCAAGTCCAAATAAAAAAATATGCGGGAGCAGATTTCCCATATATATCCCTCTATATCGATAAATAATCACAACCGCTTTTATTTTAGGAAACTTTCATTAATTGTTCAGGTGTTCGTGACATTGACAAACCAGTTAACAAATTAAAGGACTACTATATATATATATATATATATATATATATATATAATAAACATATATCTGTGATTGAAGGGTATGTAAGTGAAAAATGTATATGTATGTATCTATGTACATTTAGATATCCATACAGTAAGTATACACACTATTATTTGTATCTTTCTTGCTTCCGCCTATATTTATACTGACTTCTTTACGTGTCGAGGCAGTAGACAAATAACTGTCCCGTAGTAGGACAATACCGTTAGTAGACAATGCTGCATCGTCCAGGGTACGATTTGGTCAGTAACCGGTCTGCTCGCTATGGTATTTACTCAAGAGAACAACACAATTGCCTCGGATCGACCTGACTATAAAGGGCGGTCAAGGTCGAAACAGACAGGCCCCGTTGCTGACGACTGTGCAAGGAATGAATGGCGAGTAGGTACGTGGAATGTTAGAGGTGGTAAAGAATTTGAAATTGCGAATGTAATGTACGAAAGACACCTTGATATTCTGTGTGTATCGGAGACAATGGTCAAAGGAAAGGATGCTGTGGAGATGGAGGATGACAGCGTAGCACTATAGTCAGGAGTTGAGACTGAAGTGCATGGCGCAAAAGGAGTTGGGGTGATCGTAAGTGAAAAAGCGAAAAGATGTGTTAAACAGTACGAATTGGTATCTCCCCGGCTAATATGGGTTAGAATGAATGTGGAGTTTCGATGAATTTTTCTTATTGCATGCTATGCACCGGTGAATGGAGAAAGAGACCAGAAGCGTGAGAACTTCTGGAATTAAGTAGAGAACGTGTTGAACGTGTCTAAGCCAAACGAAAGAGTGATGATAGTGGGGTATATGAACGGATGGGTAGGTGCACAGACAGAACATACTGAACTCATTCTAGGAAGGTTCGGAGACCAAAGAGCCAATGAGAATTGTGAACACCTGGTGAACACCTGTGTGGAGAGAAGCCTGTTTGTATCCAATACGTGGTTCAAAATGTGCGTACATATATACATGGCAAAGAAGTAAATCTAAAAGTGTGAGAGACTTGATAGTGTATGATGAATGGTTTAGAAACCTGGTGAAAGACACAAAAGTAATGCGCGGATCGGAGTATGGATCGGGCCACTTTTTGGTTATATTTAGAGTGGGCAAAAGTGGGCCTGGAGAAGGAAAGCAAACGTAGTACGAACGTCCAGAATTAGGGTAGACGAGCTAGTGGATAATAGTGCGAGAATGAAATATGCAGAGGCTGTGAGTAAAGAGTTGAATGTGAATGAAACAGTGTGGAACGAACAAATAAAAGACACTGGCGTTAAAAGTGCATGGTTAAGCTTGAAAAACTGTGTTGTCAATTGTGTCGTACGGATATGTGGAAGGGCGACTGTAGGTAGACAGAAAAAATGTGCTTGGTGGAATGAGTCGGTAAAAAAGGCAGTATGTAAGAAAAAAGATGCGTACATGGCAATGATTGCTGCAAAAAAATGAGATTGAGGAAAAGCGATTGTATGAGGTGTACAGATTAAGAAACAATGAAGCGAAGGAGGCAGTGAGAATAAGTAAAGAGGAAGAGATGGCTGTGGAACGAGAGAAAATGCACAATGATTTTGAGGGAAACAAAAAACTCTTCTGGAAATGGGTCAAAAATACAAAACGTAGCCCAAAACAGAACGCTGCAGGAGTGATAAATACGAGCAACGAAATAGTATGGAACGATTGAGAAGTGAGGAAATGCTGGCAAGAATATTTCGGAAAGCTGTACAGTAGTGTGAAAAATAAGACTGCACGGTTAAATAAGGAGAATGTAGAAGGAATGGTGAATCAAACTGAGGATATTGAGATAAATGAGGTAGAGAAAACGGTAGGAAAGTTGACAAACGGCAAGGGAGCAGACGCAGATGAAATCACTGATGAAATGTTAAAGTATGGGGGTGCAAAGCTTATACGAAGATTGTGTGAACTATTCAATGTATGCCTTATGTGTGGAAAGTGCCGAGGGATTGGAAGAGCGCGATCATTGTACCACTGTATAAGTGTAAGCGGAATAAGAGTGATTGCAAGAACTGCAGAGGAATCAGTTTGCTAAGTTTGGTAGGGTTCGAGAAACTACACAAACTAAGATTTGGGATGTGCAGGGTGGGTTCATACCAGGGATAGGATGTGTCGATCACATGGTTTCTCTCCAGCAGGTGATCAAAAAGTGTTTAAGAGTAAAAAGGAAGCTGTACTGCGCGTTTGTAGATCTGCAGAAAGTATACGACGGAGTGAATAGGGAGTAAGGGTAGTATACAACTGTTCAATTCTCTGATTAGAGAGATTGATTAGTTGGGGTTTAATGTGAGGGGTACGCCGTCACTCGTACCAATTGTAGACTAGTCCTCACAACCCTGTTGAGTAATTGAATAAAGATGAGATTCATTCAAGAACTGATTTATTCGATACTATTTACACTTTATATACAACTTTCTACATGACGTGTTTTATTGTTTTGACCTAGTTAGTAGGTCATGTTTTATTCTTTTAAGCGCCTTTTGTGCTTACTAGTTATAATGCATATAGTATATGTGTAATTTCAACCTTACACACTTTTGTATCAGCACAATTTGTCGCAATAATTAACCTGCTTTATATTCAGTTTTGCTTGCGATTCGTTTTACATTTGTTAATTCTATTATTACTCAACTTATTTCTAAATATAAAATTACTAAAATTATTAACATTATTAAAATACCCTGTTTAATCTGCAAGATTAAACATCCTGCCGGGCCCGAAGTTCATGTTCATTCGTAGATTGAACATTCTGCCGCGACGAGGTGGTTGGGATGGCGTAAAGTTGTTCCATCTGGAATCTTTCTTCCATCTTGGTACCTTTAGTTCTTCTATAGCTTTTAGGTCGTCCCGGAACTTCACCCATTTTGCTGCTATGTTGTCCGGCACTTGCTGATCCCATTTAATTGCGCTTATCCATAATTCTTGTATTATTAGTTTGGCTGTTATGGTTATTGGACTGACCCACCCTAGCGGGTCGAAGATTTTTGCTGTTTCCGAAAGTATGCTTCTTTTTGTTAATGTTTTGTTGTTGACTGCTACCTTGAATTGAAAGCTGTCTTGATCTGGTAGCCATCTCACTCCTAGGGATTTTCTTGATTCGTCTTGGTTGATATCCAGTGGTTCCGACGTTTCTTTTTCTTCTTTCCATAGTTCTTTGTGATTTCCTGCCCATTTTCTTAACGTAAACCCTCCTTTCGCTGCTAATGTGGTTAGTTCTTCCTGTAACGTTTTTGCGTCTTCTATTGTTGTGGTTCCAGTTAACAGGTCGTCCACGTAATAATCTTTCAGTGTTACTTCTGATGCTTGCGGGTAATTGTTTTCTTCATCTTGGGCTAGTTGCTGTAATGTCCTTACCGCTAGGTAAGGTGCGGAAGCTGTTCCATATGTATCGGTTGTAAGTTGATACTCTTTGATTGGTTCCCTTGGTGTGGTTTGTTGGTAGTGTTCTTCACACTCTTCATCTTGTTGGGACATTTTCACTGCCCTTGGAATTTCTTCGAGTTCCCAAAACTTTTCTAATTGCGTTTCTTCTTCCCGTGATACCATACTGACTATCGTCACTTCTTCTTTTTTAGGATTGTAGATCTGCCCTGACAAAATCCATCCTAATTCTGAGTTCTGACCTAATACGTCGCCTGTTCTTTTTACCCCGTCTAGTATTAACTTTGCGTAATCTTCAGCTCCCAGAAGCACATCTATTGGCCCCGGTTTATCGAGTGTGGGATCTGCCAATATTTGGTTTGTCCACTGGCTGTTGTCGAACTTGAATTGCTTCATGGGAAGATTCTCCGTGATCTTGTTTAGCACTATAACTTCTGTGGTTAGTGTGAAGGTACTTGGATGTAAAGGTTTTAGTTGGATGTTTATTTTTGAGGTTGCCTTGGTTGGTGTAGAACCTCCTAACCCGCTGATCTCGGCGTGTACTGTTTTCCTTGGTAGTTTTAATAGTTGTGCCGACTCTTCTGTAATGAATGATGCCTGTGACCCTGGGTCGATTAATACTCGTAACATGTGAAATTCACCGAAGATGTCCTTTATTCTGATAATTGCTGTAGCTAATAAAACTTCTTTTTTTCTATTTTCGGGGCTGCATGCTTCCTTAACTTCTTTGGTTGATGCGTGCGCTGCCGATTTTGTTTGCTGGTGTGTTGCAGGTTTTTTGTATTCCTGGTGCAGTAATGTGTGGTGCGGGTACTGACACGTTGTGCACCGCCGTATTGCGTGGCATCTGATGTTGGAACTGTGGTCCATGCAATTGAAACATAGACGTTTTTCTCTCACGAATGTGATCCTGGCTTGTGTTGACAACCCTTTGAACTTGATGCAGTCACCCAACTTGTGATATTGGTTGCAGTAGACGCATGCTTGCCGTTTATTCTGCCACTGGGGTTCCATTGGGGCTGTCCTCGTGTGGTAGTATGGTGTGATTTTCTTGCCTGGGACATCGCTTCCATTGACTGGAATCTTAGTTTGAGGAATTCCATTACTTCCTCCATTAGTGGTATTTCATTTGGTGCTTTCAGCGATTGTTCGAATAGTTTGTTTGTCTCTGCGTCCCATTTTCTTGCTATTATGTGGACAATAAGAGGACCCCAGGAGGTTGTTTCTACTCCTAGGTTCTTTATTGCTTCCAGACACTCATAAGTGGTGTCATGCAGACGCCTTATTGCACCTGCATCTTGCTCTTGGATAGTGGGAAAGTCTAGAATTTTGTCTATTAAAACTTTTACCATTAACCGTTTGTTGTTGTATCTGCTCTCGAGAATTTCCTATGCTGTTTTGTAATTGCATTCTGCTATTTGAAGGTGTTGGATTAGTTTTGATGCTTCTCCTGTGACGTTGCTTTTAAGGTACTGCATTTTTTCTATTGTTGTCACCGTTTTGTTGGAGTGTATTATTTTTTCAAACAGGTCTTGGAATGTCATCCAATTTTCATAGCCACCGCTGAACATAGGTAGCTTTATTTCTGGCATCTTGATGCTGCATGTCTTATCTCCAACCATTTGTATTTTGTTTCCGAGTTCGATGCTTATTTGGTCACACCATTGTTCGGTTTTCTCGAACTCGCTGTTTGAAAAATAGTTGTCCTGATGTTTTGTTTCATGTACCTTTATGTGTTCGTGCAGTTCTTCAATTGCAGTCCATTGGCGCTGAATCTTGTCTTGCCATAACTTAAGTTGGACCGTGTTTTCTTCTTTCTTCAATCTTTCTTCTACTTGTTGTAATAGAGCACCTAGTTGTTGTATCTTGATCTCTTGTCTTTTCAATCGCTGTTCTTGTTCTTTATCGACCCCATCGTCTTCTTGCGAGGTGGTTGTTAGCTTCTTTTCCAGTTCTGCCAGATAGTTCTTAATATGATTAAATAGTTTACCCAATTTTTCAAAGTATTCTGATGTGTGGTAGTCATGATCATCTATCTGCAGTTTCGATATTTCATTATGTGTGCTGTTCGCTTCTTCCCACCATGTTTCCAATGACTTGCTACGTTCATTAATGTACACCTTGTTCTTCCGTGCCGCCGCATCTTTCTTCATATTTGTAAACATCTTCTCCATAGCCTTGCCAATTTCATTTTGGGTGTTGGCCAATTTGTTTATCTTCTCCATTTTTCGCTTTGAGTCTTGTGTTGTTTCTTATTTATAAAGCTTGATTTTCTTACCCACTGTCGATACGTTTCTTCTTTCCTATAAGGGGCGTAAATCCTTATAGTTGACAGAGGTAGACTTGCTGCTGTAACTTCTTTTGGCGGTGGTGGTGAATTGAATGTAGCTGGTGGTGTTGATGTCTTCAATAGGCTGATGTTCAATAGCTGCTGCTGTTGGTGGTGGATGATGTCTTCAATAGTAATTAATTTTACTGGTTGCCGATGTTGGTGGCTCGAAGGACCATGACTAATTTTACTGGTTGCCGATGTTGTTGGCTCGAAGGACCATGACTAATTTTACTGGTTGCCGATGTTGGTGGCTCGAAGGACCATGTTCAATTCTCTGATTAGAGAGATTGATTAGTTGGGGTTTAATGTGAGGGGTACGCCGTCACTCGTACCAATTGTAGACTAGACCTCACAACCCTGTTGAGTAATTGAACAAAATGAGATTCATTCAAAGACTAATTTATTCGATACTATTTACACTTTATATACAACTTTCTACATGACGTGTTTTATTGTTTTGACCTAGTTAGTAGGTCATGTTTTATTCTTTTAAGCGCCTTTTGTGCTTACTAGTTATAATGCATATAGTATATGTGTAATTTCAACCTTACACACTTTTGTATCAGCACAATTTGTCGCAATAATTAACCTGCTTTATATTCAGTTTTGCTTGCGATTCGTTTTACATTTGTTAATTCTATTATTACTCAACTTATTTCTAAATATAAAATTACTAAAATTATTAACATTATTAAAATACCCTGTTTAATCTGCAAGATTAAACAACAACGGTAGCCGGGCATGTGTTATGGTGAGAAGAGGTGTGAGTGAATAATTTAATATTGAGCAAGGAGTGCGACAAGGCTGTGTGATGTCACCGTGGTTGTTCAATGTATACATGAATAAATGTGTAATGATTGGTGACGTAAATCTACGACTTCTGGTGTATGCAGGTGACACAGTCCTATTAGGTGACAGTGCGGATGAGCTTCAAACCGCTCTGAGGAAGTTTCATACAGTCTGTGAGAGCATGGACCTAAAAGTAAACGTGAACAAAACTTAGATTGTGATGTTCAATCGGGAAAGTGGAAAGGAGAGTAGAGTATTTACTCTGCAAGATGAAATTGTGGAGCAAGTGGACGAGCTGGTATATCTGGGTAGAATGTTTACTACAGATGGTACAATGGAGGGCGCGATTTGACGGATGGTCGATTCTGGAAGAAAAGTGATTAGAAGAATGTGGACGACAATGATAAACGAAAGCATGGGCCTAGCTGCGAAACGAGCAATCTATAATGGCGTGTTTGCCCCATCAGTACTGTATGGACTGTATGTCAAAAAAAGCGCGAAAGAAAAATAAATGCCGTGGGTATGAGATTCCTGAGAAGCGCATGTGGTAAAACGAGAAGGGACAAGATAAAGAATGAATGCTTAAGACGGAGTGTGCCGAGGAAAAGACGATGATGGATAGATATAAAAGTAGTATATTACGTAGGTTTGGTCACATTGAGAGAATGTACAATGTAAGATTTAACGAACCAAATGTATGTGGGTGAAGTTAGAGGAAAGGTCTGGTACGCCGCGTAAAACTTGACTGAATTAAGTAGAATGTATGATAAATGAAAGAAACATAAAAAGTTTTAAAATAAAAGGGCAAGTCAGAGACAATGTGTGAATCTTGCGGAAGCTAGGGAGGTATGCGGAGATAGGAAAGCATGGAGAAAGATTGTGAATGAAAAATAAATAAGAGGCAGGGATTGTTTTGCCTACCCTGCAAGGGATGGCGTGAATGTTAACTTAAGTTAAGTTAAGTTATATTCCAACGTAAATTTAAATTAGAAAATCAAAACAAGCAATTCTGTAACTTTAAGAAATGCTGTCACTATAGCACTGATTTGCAAGCGACGCTACGTAATTGTTAACGATATACAAGTTTTGTATTGAGGTCTCTCTTAGCATTTAATTATTTAACAACATCTAAATCGCACAAACTTGTCCTTCGATTACATAGTAGTAAGTTAGGATTCAGTTCTCAATACACTATCTCGATAACACAACTATCACGGATTTCGTACTTGTACGGTGTTTCTTGACCATTGCTGATATGATTTAGCATTGTTATTAACATTTTCCGACCTTGTCCAAAACTCAACATGAGGCAAAACGTGATATGATAACCTAAATTTATTTGTTTTGACAAGTATTAGTCACGATTTGGGGCTAGTTTATGAACCATCCCAGTTGTAAACGAAACTATATTTCCACCTTACTTTTAAAAGGCAGTTTTTTAAATAATTTTTAGTTATTGCTGGTAGTCGTTCCTTGATTTATACAGTTCCCTTATTTAGAATTGTTTTGTTTACGAACTGATTTCTTTTATATGCAATTTATTCCAAATTTACGATTCATTCATTTCATTTTAATCGGTAGGACTACGGTATACCGGGAAGATGCCCCCTATACCTTCACCGGACCTTGATTTGTTCAGGGCATAGTATATACATGCCATTTCATTCCTACCTAACTTAAACTAACTTAAGATATGTAACAATAAATATGCATATAACTGCATGGTATAAATATTTCATTTAACTCAACAGCACGATCTTCGGCCTCTTGTGCCTCATCTCGTCGTTGGCGTCGTAGTTCCATAATCCCGCGATGATGAGATTTGGATGGGCCGCTAGTACCATCTCCTGGTTGGCTGCGGCGGTTTTCATGAAGTCCATTAGGCTGGCCATCTTGAGGTCCTTGACGAGTCTGTCGCTCCTAACGTACCAGAGAGCGTCGGTAATGATCCGGAGACTCTTGTTCTGGATGGTATGAAGGCGCTTGATGTACGAAGGAGAGGCGTATGCCCGTGCTTCGCAGGCGTAGGTCAGCATCGGGCCGATGATCGACTTGTAGATCCGCACCTTGTTGTCGGTCGTTAGGACGCTGTTCCGCCCCATGGGCGGATACATCTTCTTAATGATGCCGTAGGCCTTGGCTCTTCTATCTGCGACGTGCTGGTTCATATCCATGAGGAGTCCCACGTACAATTGGGGCAACAAAAAATGGGACACTATGGTTTTACAAGTTCAATGGGCATATCTACTTTAAGAAGTACTTGACCTTCGTACATAACAACTGCAGTTCAGTCAAACTTTAATGCAATGCATTGATGACATAAGTAGAATGCTCTGATCAATTTTGATCTTATTATGTTATGCTTTAGAATATACAACAAAAAAAACTTTGGTCTGATATTTCAAAGTAACTAAAATCTAAAAAGAAAAATAAACAAAATTTAAAAAAACTTTTAGAGTAATTTAGTGATTAATGCAGTAACATGAAATTAATAATGTGTATGACCGCCCTCGTTGTCAATGCACTACTGCAATCGTCTAGGCATTGACGCTACTAAATGCTGCAGATAATCGATTCCAACAGCCTCCCATGCATTTTCAATCGCCGCAATTAACTGGTCACGGTTTTGGGCAATGAAATGTAGTCCTTGTTGGTCTTGAATTGTCTTTATGACCAAAGCCCAAACGTTTTCAATGATATTGAGATCTGGGCTTTTTGCTGGCCACGGTAACAAACGAACGTTGTTTCCCTGAAGCCAATTTCGGACTCTCCGTGACGTGTGTATAGGTGCATTATCCTTGTAACAATAAATTCATTATAACCACAGTAAAAATTCAAAATGTAAATAAGATAATATTCATATCTTAACTTACTTGTTGGAAAATGTAGTCTTCTTCAGCATGTAAAACTTGAACAGAGGGAGTCATGATAGTTTCCAGTATGTCTAAATATGCTTCGGAATTCATGCGCCCGTCAATTATCCAGTAAACTCCTGGCCCACGATGGCTTACTCAACCCCAAACATTTACAGAAAAACGACCACTACGTTTTTTAAAATTAACATATTCTGTTTCGCATCGGGATCTATCCGGTCGAAATACTTTTAGAGGTCGATTGTTAGAGCTACTGAAAGTTTTTTCATCGCTGAAAATAACTCGACTCCAAAACTCCAAGGGCTCGTTGATATATCGCCTGGCAAATTCTAAACGACATCCTTTGTTATCATTTGTTAATAGTTCTTTAGTGGCCGCTTCGTATTGTTTTATTCCAACTTCTTTTAGTCCAGTCCGAACCGTTTCACGACATCCAGGAAATACTGTTTCATTTTTAGCAACCCTGTAGCTCGTAAAAGGATGATCTCTTACATAAGCAACTAATTCTTCGTCTTCAGCTGATGTAAATATTCTTCGTCACTACCGACTGCTCTCGCTATCGTATGTTGGACAGTCTATTTTATTCGCACTCGGCCAACAGTAGATCGCGACACATTTAATAATCGCGAAATTTCCCGAACACTTTTACCACTTTCTAACTCAGCAACGATACGAGCTTTTATATCAATGGTAGTATGAACAGGTATTTTAGAAGGAATCCTAGAAATACTATTAAACTAAACTAAACAGAACACAAGAATATTTAGAAATCAGAAATAAGTAATTATTCAAAACCGTTATCTGTCATACTGTCATTATTACTAATAATCTAAGGTGTTGGGATTAATCAATAATAAAATTAAGTAGTCAGTTACTAATTAAAGTAGACATTCCCATTGAACAGTAGTGTCCCGTTTTTTGTTGCCCCAACTGTACTTCACGGAATCCCTCCATGGGATGTCCTGGCCGAACATGGAGATGTTTCTCGTGGGCGTCATGTGTCTTCGGGTGAACAGGACCGCGGTGCTTTTCTCGGGATTGATTCCCATGCGCCATTTGGAGTACCATCCTTCCAGGTCGTCCGCTGCCCGTTGTAGGATCTTGCCCGCCTGGTTGTTGTTGTGTGACTGGGCAAGGAGTGCGGTGTCGTCCGCGTAGGTGGCTAGGGTGGTTCCGTCGGTCTTCGGCAAATCTGAAACATAAAGATTGAAAACCGTAGGGGCGAGTATCGAATCTAAAGGAACTCCCGCGGTCGTTGTCCTGGGAAGCGACCTGGAGTGGGGTAGTTTCGCCCTGAAGCATCGACTGGTGAGGTAGGACCGGATTATATTCACCATGGGTAGCGAGATCCTGCATTTTGAAGAGGATTCCAGAAACATCCCTCCGGTGCACTTCTTCCAGTTGAATCCACGCACGATGTATTCTATGACTAGGAGCGCTTGTTGGGTGGTTGATTAGCGAGGACGGAAGGGAAACTGCTCGTCGGGAAGGATCTTGAGTTTTTCGATTTCTTCCTGTAGTCGGGTGTGGATGATCTCGTCCAGTAGTTTTCCCATCGTTGGTAGTAGGCTGATCGGGCGGTAGCTTTGAGGGTGGCTGAGTTTCTTCTTTCCATTTGATTGGGAAGTGTCTGAGCCTCATCGCCGCATTGTAGATGGCCGTGAGGTATGCGATGCTCTTCGGTGGGAGGACCTTCAGGGCCTTGTTCGGGATGGAGTCCGGTACCGGGGCTTTCCTGGGCTTCAGCATCTTGACGATGCCTTGGAATCCTCTCGGCGCCGTGGGTCGAATGTTGTCCTCTGTGTCCTCTGCTAGGCAGGCCCTGACGGCGAGGTGGACTGCGGCGATGTGGTCCTAGTCGGTGTTTTCTAGAAGCGGGCTGCATTGAAGTTCGATGGTCTCGTCTGCTCTTTCGACTTCTGTGTGGACGAGTCCGTTCCTTCCGTGCAATGGTGGGACAAGGACGTATTCCTTGCTTAGGGATTTCACCGTCTTCCAGTATGATCCGTCTTGGGTGTCGAGGGACTTCACTTTGACCTTCCATGTCGAGTTACGGTGCTCCGTGACTGCTGTCTTCACACTCTGGTGCATCCGGTTTATCTCCCTCCGGTCGTCCGGGTGTTGCGTCCTGTGGTAGGTTCTCCTGGCCTTACTCGCGGATCAGGTCCCTGATCTCCCTGGGTAGTCCGTAGGTGTTTCCTCGGTGTGCTTCCGTGGTGCGTCTGTCGTCTTCCGTTGGTTGGGGTATGGTCCTTGTGATGTCCTCTACGCCGAAGTTCCGCTGCTAAGCGTTGTCAATGGTCGGCACCGATGTGATCCTTCCTTCTATGATGTCCTTGTATATTCTCCAGATGATCGTCGATTGTTGTGCGGGTGTGGGTGCTTCCAAGGTGCCTAGTTGGAGTAGAACCGGGTTGTGGCGTAGCTGAGGTCATCTATGGTCTCCATCGCGTAGTGTAATCTCACGTTCCGGAATAGGGCGATGTGTAGTACGTCCGGTCGGTATACTTCCTGGTATGGGAAATGGGTTGGCTCGATTGGTTCATCCGCGATAATGTTTCTCGGACCGACGTAGTCTTTTGGCTTCCTTCCCAGTTCGTTGGTGGTCCTGCTGTTTTACAATGAGTGTTTCGCGTTGAAGTCCCCTCCTGCGGTCGTTGTCCTGGAAGAGGTCGTCCAATTCCTGTTCGTCAATCTGGGCTCCCGGTGGAATGTAGACGGCTACGATCCTGATCAGACCGGATATGCTGGTGATGACTACGATGTCGGTAGTTTCCACCCTCTGCACCCTCGGTGTGGGCAGTGGGTGGTGGTCAATGGACCTCTTGATGTAAGCCGTCCCTCCGCCTCTTCCAGTCAGCCTGTCCGTGCGGTGGAGCGTGAAGCCTGCTATCTTCAGGTTGTCCATGAAGGCGGCTAGCTCTTCCTTATTGTGAAGAAGACCGTTCCTGTTCCACATCGCGATGTGGAGGGATGCTGGCTTGTGGAGGCGTCTATCCATGAACGGTTTTTTCGGCACGGATTGCCTTCAGGATCCTCATGGCGAGGGCGAAGTCGGCGTCTTCTTCCGAGTGGTAATCTGGGGGGCTGCGGATCTTGGGGCTGCTGCTGATGCTGCTTGGAAGTAGCTGAAGCCTTCTTCCACTCTCCTGGTTGGTAGTCTAACTGGTTCTGGTCGTCTGGGTGCGGCGCGGCGCTGTTAAACCCTGGTGGTGTTTTTGGCGTGGGCTGGACATCCTCCGTAGTTGGCGGTGTGTGTTCCCTGGCAGTTGCAGCAGTTGACTGTCGTGTCCCTGGACTTCTGGCAGGTTCTGGTGTAGTGGAGCCCCCTAAACTTGACGTATCTGGCGATGGCGTGACATCCGCTGGTTGAGTGGCCGAACCGTTGGCACTGGTGGCACTGTGTGAAGATTCTACACGGATCCTGCGGTAGCCGAGCATACTCATCTCGAATATCTCCTTGGCTCTTGCAGTCTTGTCCAGTTGAACCAAAACCAGTGACGTGGGTCGGCGTTCTCGTCCCGCTTGCATCCATAACACCTTTTGGACTTGATCACCGAGGGCGGTAAGGTCATCGGCAAACTGCTGTAGCATGTTCTCTCCCTGGGGAATTCCTCGGATCACTATCTTGAGTGGTCTGGCTTCCTGTAACACATACGTGTTAAACTGTACCTTTATGTTTTCCAAGGTGGTGGTGGCTCTCCTGTAGTACCGGAGGATTCTACGTTGACGTTAATGCCCGTCTTCGTTGACCTCGTCTGCATCGGGGTGATGCCTGCTCCGTTGAGGGCCCGCATCGCTGATCGGTAGTCCTCCTGGTAGTAAAGGGTGAGGGGTGGCACACGTTCCTTCTTCGCCGGTGGTTCTGGCTGAGTAACTTGAGGCTCCTCTTCTACGCGCTGCCTCTTCGCCGTTGACTTCCTGATGTAGACCTGGAAGCCTTCGTCGCCTTCGTCCGACGTGTCGTGTGCAACCGCTTGGCTAGGTTGCGATTGGGTGGGCGGCTGGGCGACTTTCATCGTAACTTCCTGCTCGGTTTCCGCGTTGGAGGTGGTAGAGGGTGGCGTTGCTTTCTTGCCATTGTTATTCGCTGCTTTCTTCTTCGGTTTCATCTTTTCCGGTTCCTTACCGGCAGTTGAAGGGGTCGGAGCGTCCTTTTCTATTCCGCTGGTGGTGGCGGCTGGCGGGGAAGGTGTCCTTTTGTTGGTGGTGGGTGCCGGAAGGAGTCTGTCCGTCTTCAGCATGAGTCGGTTGATGGTGGACGTGAGCTCTTCTATCCTACGGTTTCTCTCTGGCCGTAAGCTCTCGTTGTACCGCAAGATCCTTACGGATTTGCTCGATGTCCTGCTGAAGCATCCACATCTCGTGGACGGTGGGCGTCGACGTCGCTAAACTTCTGGTTTCTGCGTCCATTTCTTGATGTTGATCCATCATTGGTTGTAGAAATTCGCAGAGCGCTTGGTTTCAAAACTGATTTTTAGGGGTACCCTAAAGTACATGGACCGCGTGTTCGCATACAGAACGCTACGAAAAAAAAAATCAATTCCTCGATTACGAGTCTATTGATGATTAGTATCCGACCGCAATCTAGGGTCTTTCTTTATATATAGCTCTAAAAAGAGCGTATATGAATATTAAAACGATGTTAGCCTAGTCGTGTAGGTAGAATCCGGTTACGATGGAGTTTCTCTCCTTTTGTATATGCCCTAATAAGAACGTATATAGAAGAATGCTGCTGCTGTGGTTCTTCTAGCTTCAATTAGCGTACTTCGTTTCAATACAAATGTCCTGAAATGAACAAATGATTGAAATTTCGATTCTGTATTGATGCCTGGATGTACCGCTGGTTGGATTGGATGGAGTGCTTAAAAGTGTGCAATCAAAATCGCAAGAGCTCTTAAACGTGGTAGAGGCTTACGTTCGAACGTTCAAACTGCTCTGACTGGACGAATCTACATATGCATTATGTTATTACGAGTATTCACGATACAATTGTGTGGATGCAAATTATTTGTTGTGTTTTTTATTCTGGAGTATGCACAATTTAAACTACATTTTATTATTGCGGTTACCTTATTAATTTGCCTATTTCATTTTCTTGTTTATTTCATTTTGTTGTAATTTAACCTGCATTATTATTGTACTTAGGTATTTTATTAATAACATTTGCCAACGTGATTAGTATAATGATTTAATTCTGATTTTGATTTCATTTGTCTGTTTAGACTCTTTGTTGTTTTATTATTTTTATGTGTAGTTAAACTGCTTTTTATTTTTACCTACTTTACCGCTTAACTTTATAATTTTGTACGCTCTATAAACTGATTTAATGACACTTTGCTGTATTTGCATTTTAAACCTTTTCTCTTTAAAGTAAAGTAAAATTGATTAATTTTAATTGTAAAACTACTTATTGATTAATACACAGCTGCGTTTTTTTGATGATTCTTTCCCAGTGTATAAATTCGTTGAATCATCAATGCACAAAGTTCGTTAATTCTAAGTTGAGCAATTTTATTGCTTGAATGCTCCACTTTGATTTAACACTTAACTTCATCCTCCCTATCTGGTATAATTAAATGTCACCGCATATGATACCACTAGATTATTTTTCATATTTGAGTTACTTCAAGCATTCTGAACCTTAACTTAATTCCAGTAAAGTCAAGATGCTATTAGATAATTTTTAACAGAATTTGCATCAATGCGAATAAGTTCAATACTATGTTCTTAAAGATTTTATAACCTTTTAATTAATGCGAGTATATTACTGGTCCCATGTTTTTGAAAAAAATGTGAACAGCTCTGTTTTTAAATGATCACACATTCAATCATACATATTATTCATGATGTTACACGAAACCCACATGAGCTTCATCTTTATATTATGAAAGTATTATGTCACCACATAACCTTAGAGAGGTACGAAAAAACTACACATCTGGGTAGAGAGTTCGTCTAAGACCTACAAACAAGAAGCCAGCTCGACGGAATGGCTCACCCCTAAATTTTCTTCGTTTGGAGTTACCAAAACAAAAAAAATTGATAATAACTAATTAACAATGGCAGAATGTCTTCTAAAAATTATAGGTTTAATGAAACATAACAATGGAAGTATCTATAACAAAAAATGCGCTATAATAAGCTGTAATATCAACAAGTTTTCGAAGGTTGATGAAAGATACTTTTGGTCAGAGAAACGTACCTAATGGCTAATTAATACTGACAATACCCTGCATTATGTGAAAATGTAGATGCATGCGACGTAAGAGTTACAAAAAATGCAGATATTGAAAATGAAGGTAAATAGTACGACTAATTACAAAGAACATGGTCAACATAATCCATATGGAAGATATACCCTAAAAAATGCACATTATAAACGACCCAGACATGCGTACAACGTATGCAGCGTATCTCAGAATAAAATGTAATCAAAAAGGGCACCAATAACATATGATCCGTAAACACGTAGATAACGTGTGGAACTTAGATGACCTAGATAATGTGCATGACTATGGCATTTATGACGTAAATTAACTAGGTGATGTTACACGGGTGCACCTCCCGGTAATCTTTTGCACTACACTGCCCTAGTTCGTAACACACAACAATAGGTAAAAGTTTATAATTGTCAATAACTCAAGGAAATAGTTACACACAATATAATAAATAAAGGTAACGTACAATACGTAACGTGAAAATTAGTTAACAACGAATCACGTGACCTGGGGCACTTGTGAACGCGCAGGTTCGCGCACCAGGTTAGGTAAAAAAGTCGCAAACAGTAATATAAATAAACCAGGAGTCTATGTCGACGTGTCCGTCGTATCAATAGACAAAATTATTACACAGTATCTACAAGTCATAATCCTACAGTACTATGTACAATTGGTGAAAATAATAAAAGTCCGAACCCTACAGTAACGTTTATACAGTTAGTGAAAGTAACACAAGTGCTAACCCTACAGTAACGTATATACAAATTCGTGAATCTAGAAAACAATATAAGCCCTTAAAATTACCGATTTCCACAAAGTGTCTACGTCACAATTACTCACACGCGCACGTAAAAATGTATAATGAAATAACACACACTCGCTTGTAGTTTTAATATAATTACAGATTACGTAGGTTGCGTCTGAGCCTCAATCTGCCTACTCTCAGAGCAGATGCTGGTCAGGATGGCATTTGGGACAATCCGCTAATGTCAGCGGCCTGATAGGTATTCATTAAGACTTGTACACCTCAAGGAAGTGTTGGATCTCAAGCAAAACTGCCAGTCTCAACAGCCTGTATAGTAGTGACTTCTAAAACTCTAGATCGTCTGAATTTGCCTGGAAGAAAAAAAGGAAAATGCCACGTATTTCATTCTCTTCCCAAGTTCCTTCAGCCACAATCATGGATTCCCAGCATACATACATACATTGCGTATATATGCATGGCGGGATTAAGGATGGGTGTGGTCAGGAAAGGATCGAAAGGAACCTAGTTAGGGTTCTGAGGGGGAAACTATTACCTCAGCATTCGCATAAATAGCCCCACGTGGTGTTCATATACGCAGTGACCATTCCGCTACATGTGCATGAGGAAAACTCCTGAAAAACCCTTATACAGGGCAGACGGTAATGGGAATCTAACCCATTACCTCCCGAATGCTAAGCAGGTTGTGTCACCACTACGCTGCTAGATTAGTAATTCACCTGGTTCGCGGTCCGCTATTTAAACCCTGTTCACCGGAAACAATGACGTCATTCCTAAGTGGGGAGACACGCGGTTACCCCACTCTCGCGTAGCAGTCACGTAGTAACGTAGAGGCCGTAAATGATTTAAATTACTAGGATAACTTGTACGAAGCGGATGACTCGAATGGCGACGACTAGGTAACATTGATGTTGCGAATGGCGTAGATGACAAAAATGATGCTAACAGTTTTAGTGGTGTAAATGATGTACATGTAAATAATAACGTAGACGACTTGCACTAAGATCACGTAGAAGGAGTATCTAACATAGACGACACGCATAGACAGCTCAGATGACTAATTAGGTTGAATAACGAGGATGGTAGAGATCATGCAGAACACGTAATTATCGG
Source organism: Vesta saturnalis (assembly GCA_036346205.1). NCBI lineage: Eukaryota > Metazoa > Arthropoda > Insecta > Coleoptera > Lampyridae > Vesta > Vesta saturnalis. The sequence continues at coordinate 1,746,811 of JARFJB010002026.1, forward strand.
TGGTAATGTGATGACTTAGATGCGATTAACGACTAGAGAACGTAGATAACGAAAATGGCAAAGAGTGTTGAAATGGCGTTCATATGCAGATAGTGTAGATGCGAAGAAAGCGAAGTGCATGTAAATGACTTAAAATCAAACAAAATAAAGTCAAACTTTTTTTATTTTTGAGAGTTCCCACAACAGTAGTGAGCGAGAAGATCAAATACGTAGATAATTCAAATCGTGCAAATGCAGTGGATTACGCAGGTGATGTAAATAGTGAGAATAATGAAGATGTAATAGTTGGCAGTAGATAACCAAATGACTTAAATAACGTTGTTGACGTAGGTCTTTTAGATACCATAGAAGACGTAGATGAACCAGATGAGACAGCTGACGCAAATCGTGTGAAAGGTGCAACAAATGAAAATTGCTCAGATATCATATGGTGTAGATAACGAACATACCGTGGATGGAATGGAATACAAAGATGGCTTAATTGACGTAGATGAGGATATAATGTAGATGACACAAATGATGCAGTGGTGCAAAGGTTTTAGACAACGTAGATGTAGTTGACCTAAACGATGTAGATGGCCAAAGTAATTCACGTAGGTGATATAGGTGAAGCTGCTGTCATAGATAACGCAGATGTTGAGGACGTATTATGGTTTATATTGAGATTCATTTTTTAAGAAAGAAAGTAATATCTTTGAGAAAAAAGTAATATTGATGTAGCTTCTGAATTAAATTCAGATTATAACTAGTTCGGAATCATGGTTCTGTGAACAAAACCCTTACTTAGTTTTACCATTGACAACAATGAATGTAGTGTAAGATACGTATTAATGAACACTAGATTTATGTGTTTGAAATTCATACTACATTAAAGAAAAAAGTAGTAACCTTTTCGAGATAATTTGATAAGTGATGTAATTCAAATTTAAGCCGAAGTTACCACTGGAAAATCTTTGATATTAAACTATGTAGAAAGGGCCAACATCAGCAATAGGAGTATTGGGAGAGCAGTTGGTCATGTATCATCAAAAGTACTAAGTAAAAAGTGAAACCGATATCTGCAGCATACAAGCGAAAGGTATATACTGTGTGTTGTCTAAAATGCAGTGAGAAAAAGATTTGTAAAGAAGCATAGTTTAGATGTGAACACGGTCAGACCGGCACTGAACCCTTCATGTTTCAACAATTACCCAATAAGAGTTTGGCTGTTGTCCTTTATTGTACAATATTATTCTACGCGAAATAAATGTTTTAGTGTCTTTTTTTTATTACTCAGGTTCAATTTAGATAAGTTTTCTTGAAACGTTGTTTTATACGGAGTTAAACAAGTCTTAAAAATTAATTAATTTATTATAAACTGCGATTTATACCATTTTTCTACAGCCAAAAATTTGCTCTCGTGTATAATTTTTAAGGTGCAAGGTGTAAATAAGAAACGAAGCTTACTTTCTTGTACATTTAACACATGAAGAAATAGCAAGTTATATGCTGGTCACATCACGTTTTCTTTTCTTCATCAGGATAAGATTGACGTTCAGCTGGTGATTAACCTCATTTAACTATTACAAGCAAGCTATAACGTATATGCAAAAGACGGCTATTACAGTAACTATAAATCATTAACGAGTGTTGTTTTGTAAAATAATAGTACGTTGTTCACCATTTACAAGTGGTAAAATATGCAAGAGTACATCTTCCGTAATGAGGAAGTGTGTTTCGGGATCAAAGTAAACATCTGGTTATATGACCATGAAACTATAAAGCGGTTTAAAAAAAAAACAATCACCGCCGCTAAGTGTGATATGGTTAGATTCCTAAATTTTCTAAAAAGCTCATTTGTAATATTATAGGAGGATGCAGTAGTGCAAGTGTTATAATATACAGCTAGTACATGTGGCAACTACGTACGGACACCGTAGGATATGATGACCTGTAAAAATATATTTAGCGGAAGCAGTAGTAGTAACTGATTGGATGGAGTTGGTAGTACTGGGGAATTAAAAATGTATTCGTTGTTTATTAAGCTATATTAATTCTGATTGGTGCAATCGGCAGAAAATTAAATTTTGAACCAATATACTCACTCGGATTTATCCTAAACTACGCATTAATAAGAGACGCAAAAATACTAGTATTTTTAAGGACGCAATAATGGCAGCTCCATAACTTCTTTATTATTCGAGTTATTCACTTTTTATTTTTTTTTTAGTTTATAGTTGCGTTTCTGCTGCAGATTATAAAAATATGCCAGTTTATACACAGGGTGTCTGGATATTAAACACTAAAGCTATGTTTCTTTAAATAGAATCTACCCAGTTCGATTTTATTTTTGGATTCTATGCTAAATAACGAGTCACTTTTATACAGGACGTTTTTACCTGTCCAAAAAGTCATACCGCCCAAATACTTGCAGGCATGTCAAAGTAATTAACGCCGTTTGATTCCTGAATGTTTGCCGCATCTTTTAAGTGTTTACTCAACAACCTGCTCAGTCGCACGTGCTCACTGCAGTTTCTTAAACATGACAAATTAAAAATATCAAAGGCTCATTTTTTTTTAATGTCACCCCCTATTTATTATTGCACTGGTCGAAAGCTTTTTTGACAAACTTTCCATCAATATTAGGTTTGTATGAAAAAAATGAAAAAAATTCAGGTTGCTATCCTAAAATAACTGAATTTCGAGAAACTTTTCTGTTTAAAACCATAAAAATCGAGAAGACCATACGCACAAAAAAAATTATAGCACAGAAAATAAACAAAAGTACAGAATTGGAATTTCTTTTAATGTTGCAAGAAAATGCACTATTGAGTTGTAGAGAAATTGAAGGAAAGCTAACATTGCGCAAACCAGTATGAACGGAATTAAGTAGAACAATTTAAAAACATTAACAAATAAAAACAAAAAAACAGCTATTGTTCACTTATCTTTTTAACAGGTGCTCAAAGATATTACCATTTTCTTCAATACAGTCTTCGTCTGAAAGATAGTCTAACACGACTTAGCATATTTGCGTTTATTAAACGGAATGTATCGCGTATTCTTTGTTTCATGTCATCCGTAGTTGTTGGTCTAAGTTTATACACCTTTTCTTTTCTTCATCAAAAACCGAGCTGGTAGCGTAGTGGTGACACGATCTGCTTAGCATTCGGGAGGTAATGGGTTCGATTCCCGTTACCGTCTACCTTGTATGAGGTTTTTTCATGGGGTTTTCCTCATACACATGTAGCGGCATGGTCACTGCGTATATGCACACCATGTGCGGCTGCTTAGGCGAATGCAGGGGTAGTATTTTCCCCCTCAGAACCCTAACTCCGTTCCTTCCGATCCTATCCTGACCACACCCATCCTTAATCCCACCATGCATATATAAGTTATGTATGTATGTATGCTGGGAACATTGTAGACCTGGGACTCGAACGAGAAGTATCGCTACTTAGCTTAAGCTAATTAATAAAAAAAAAGCTACGATTTCTGCCGGTGTCGTTTTCACGATGCCGCGCAGTTTTGAGAGGTTCGTCGACACGGCCCTCTCCGAGGATGATTGCGGTTTCCCGACGTTGGGGATTCCGGAAGCCACCTACCAGATCCCGTCGCTGCTCAGCTTGCCGTTCCAGCAAACCACGGAGCAACAACGCACCACCGACCGTCGTCCAGAGCAACAACGCACCACCGACCGTCGTCCAGAGCAACAACGCACCACCGACCGCCGTCGCACAGAAGAGACGACGGCCCAAGAAGACACCGCCGCCAGGAGAACCAGTAGAAGACGCCGCCCGGCTTGCCGAAGCACAACCAGCTGCCCCACCGACGTCCACAGCCGCCGCAGCCGCCAACGTCGCCTCACAAGGAAGCAAAGAAGAAGATGCCCGTCCCGGATCCGCCAGCCCTGATGCCTTCGTAACCCATAGGAAGAGGCCGAAGAAAACCCAGACCGCACGCCTGCCAACGCCGCCCCCGACGGACAACGCGTACCAGGCGCTATAGGAGTACACCGACAGCCCTACAGCGATGGAGCAGACGCAGACCGCAAAAGACACCAGGGAGAAAGTACCCCCGGTAATCCTTCGTCAGAGGGAGAACTGGGTCGCTTTCTCCCGCGAACTGGACAGAGAAAGGATCACCTTCACGAGAGCCAAGGCGACCAGCGAGGGAATCCGGATACAGCCTGCCTCACTCGAGGACCGAGACAGGCTAATGACGTATATGGATAGGTGTGATACGCCGTACCACACCTATCAGGCAAGGAGCGAACGTCTCGCCAAGGTAGTAATACGAGGCTTGCCCGTAGAGCTATCCGAAGCTGACATTAGCTTGGAGCTAACATTACACGGGATTAAAGTAATCTCTTGTTTCAGAATGAAGCAGCGAAGTCGAGCGACCCCCCTGGTGTTGGTACACCTACCAACCGAAGAGGACAAGAAGAAGATCCGAGAGGTGGAGTACGTCGCCCGCCTCCGAGTCACCATTGAAGACTTGCGGGGGAAATCCGGCATCGGGCAGTGTCACCGGTGTCAAGGTTTCCGTCACGCACAGCGTTGCTGCAGCTGCACCACAGCAGCGAATGCACTAAACCCCGTACAGACCGGGCAAAGTGTGTGAACTGCGGTGGGGACCACCCCGCCAGCTACAGGGGATGCCCGAAGTTCCCTCGACCTCCGCAACGGAAGAAGGCGGAAGGACCGCAGAGACCGAAGAGGACACCCCCGACAGCGTCGTCGTCTTCAACACGGACGGGCGTCGGCTACGCCCGTGTGACGGCAGGCGCGGTTGAGAAAGCCGAAGTACCGAGAGCGGCTCTGGCCGCTCCCGATACCACGCCTACTCAGCCCGCCTTAGGGTTCAACGCCATATTGGGCCTCCTCGAAGGTCTCGATATGGAGAAGGCCCTACCTGTTGTCCGAAAGGTGGCAGCGGCACTCGCACAGGCGAAAACTGCGACTGACCTGTGGGGAGTGATCCTCACGCACGGTCAGGAGATGGTTACCCTTTTCGGGTAATCATACAAAGGTCCGACGAGAAGATTGACGCCCAAGGTTAAGTATAAAGTATCGATTATTATTTCTTATGTTCTGTTCTAACATTACAGCCTCTCCAATAGCGCTTCACGCTTTGGAATACTAATCCGACAACCGTACTGGAGTAACCCTAATACTACAGTACGACTTATTATGCGTTTTACTAATACTTGTTTCTTCCTATTACAGATCAACCTGGGCATCAACAACAACATTCACATCACGAGACACCCGATCACAGGACATCCATCTACACAAACATCACCCACAACAATCAGTTTCCACCGCTACCCACAACAACACTCGCAACATGGTGTCAACGGACATCACAGAAAAGCTACAACCACCAACAACATACAACCTAGTGCTGAAGGAGGAGCAGATCCTCGAGCCACACACCACAAACACATCTACACTTGTTAACATTATTTATATTTTGTTTATAATCTGTAACTTGTTATATATATATATATATATATATATTATTGTTAAAACCTTTAAATCAATATACGATCAAAAGAAAAATATGCTGAGAATCCATGATTGTGGCTGAAGGAGCTCGGAAAGCTCGAGGGAATGAAATACGTTGCCTATTCCTTTTTTCCTTCATCGAAGGAAGAAATCAATGGGAGTAAGGTTGGGGGAACGAACAGGCCAACTAATTGCTCCTCTTCTGTGGATCCAACGATTTTCATTTAAAGATTGTCGAAGTACTAGATGATAATGTACAGGGGATTCATCCTACTGCAGCCACATTATCCTTCGCGTATGCAAATCCACGTTAGAAGTTGGAGATTATTTTGAAGAGATTCTCGATATCTCATCCCATTCAAAACATCATCAAACAAGAACGGACCGATTAGTTGGTTCCCAAGAATTCCGCCCCAGACATTCAATGATTTTATTTTAATGATCAATTATGTACATCCAATGAGGATTTTCAGTCGCATAGTAATGCATGTCACTAAATAATATTGCATGCAAATTTAATTATTGTAGTTTCTGTCGTTTTGTTTCGTTTAATAAATTATTTTCTATATATATATATATATATATATATATATATATATATATATATATATATATGTATATATTGTTACACGTCCAAACCGCACTAGGCGTCGTGCATGCTTACTAATGTAAGCGGGTTGCCAAGCCAGCTAACAGGGAGATGGGCGTGGTCGAAATAATAAGTAAGATGAATGATTAATATGCTCAAACACCTTACACCTACATTCAAACAGCTCAGTCCGGGAAAATATGTCTCTAGGCGCCACCACAATCGAAACTTTGCTAATATAATTGTCTTAAGCTGGATGTTAATTAACCCTACTTGATTGTGGAAAGTAGGATTGTGCTTACTCAATAAACTCTCACACGAGGGTTCTAAACCAAACACCGTCCCAAACAATTCAACTCAAACTCAAATAAATTTAGTACTACCCAGGTTATTAAAAACTTTTTGAATACACCTCGTATACCAAAACTTCCAAAATAAAATTTATCACTCAAATTCATTCACGTAACCAACAGTTATATTTTCTACTTATTAATGAATAAAATATTCTTCATCAATGATCGGTAATTAATTTTTAAAATTCTTAACATGAACGATATCTTTTAAATTTAATTTACTTTTTATAACACTTCTGAATCATATTGACATTCGTAAATATTCAAGGTTTCAAAACTCCAACTCTTTGTTATACTTAATGACATTTTTAAGACAACAGCTGATCCGTTAATTGTGCATTGCGCTAATGAAACAAACATGAAAATTTTGCAATCAACCTGGCAAATATAACCTTTCAGGTTGCTCATAAATCTGAAAATTAAAATATGCAAAGCTTACTTTTAAAATTGTCAAAACAAGATCACCAATTAAGTAAATGTTACAACTGTGTTCCATACCTGGCTAAATAAACAACAGAATAACAATCAACGGTAAATATATATATATATATATATATATATATATATATATATATATATATATATATATATATATATATATTGTCCTGTACAAAATAAAACAAAAACACAAATATCTACATAAATTACATCAGCGTGGTTGAAAGTTAAACCACCAAATACCACTTTGCATTCTTACTACTAAAACAAACCATATAATAAGACTCAAGAACGATTATCTCTTCCTTTCAAAACTACTTAATAATTTAAACAATACGCAAATAAACTAGACAAAAGATAATCGGGCTTAAATGAGTTCTTAAAATTCCTAAATCTAATTTCTTGCTTAAAATTGTCCATTAATCCTTGGATTTCTTTCTTCTTTTTTCCGTAAATCAATTATTTGTAGTCCATTTGTAATCCTTAAATTGCATGAAGCCACATAACCAGTGCTTCACAATTTCACAAACACTTATTCCTTTCTGTACTCACAAATAGTCTAATAACACGTAATAAGCTGTATACGTTTGGTTGCCTCCTAAAATTTCTAGCAACCTTTACACCAATTTAGTCCCTTATACAAATAAACTTTCAAAGTCATATAACGTTACTTAAACATTGGCTTAATATACAACGAACACTTCGTTCACTTAAAAAAGTGGTCCCATAAATACTTTTAACTGAATGTCGGTACAAGAACACGCGCTAACCTTGACGCTACTAACGTTACAACTGTTATCTTTATTCAAATCTGCTTACGCACTTATTATTTTCTTGAAGAAGAACACAAACTCATTTTATCTTCAATCTCAATTTTATTATCGTTTTATTTATGAATGTCTTTTACGATTCATCCCCGGTTCGGGTTACGCAGTTGTTTAAACAATTACTGCCTCATTAAAATTCACAAATATAACCCCGACTTAACCCATTCTAAACCACATTACACCTCGCGTGCGCGTCTCACCGAGCTCTCATCACAAGCCAAAAGCTAACCCTCCCGTCAATCCCTGACTTTCCTATTTATACCTTCAGTCATCCATCTTTAAACATGTCTTCCTTCCGCGTTATATTCTCCAATAGTATTCATTCAAAATTCCATAGTTCCAATAGATGCTACCCTCTATACAAGCAAGCGTGTAATTACAATACATCGCCATATTTGTTCTTACTTACAAATTTTACAATTACTTCATGAAGAAATCATTTTTCGTCACTACATTTATTCAGTAGCCACTCTGGACCATTACACAACTTTTAACCTTTATCTCCAACCTGCGCTCGATCTCGTTCCGCAACATTTGCAAAAATCAGCACCATCTAAGGTCTCAAATTCCATATACATACACATATTCTCAAAACAATTGCACAACATTACAAAACCCTTCGGAAATTTAATACTTAAACATACCCAATCTTTCTCTACATATTTTCTAAAACGTTCTACACTTATATACTCACATCTTCTGACCAAGATTACTCATCTATCTTCAAACATTCCATTTCTAACAGAAGCAAAACAGTAGCAATACATTATCGTCCCCTCGACAAATTTCTCTTCACATTTACATTCACCAGAATCTAATTATCCCAACACTAAAGTCTCTCTAATATTCAAATACACGTATCTACATACTGAATTATATTTCTCCTAAATTTCCAGAGGCGTATCATACACCCACATACATTATGCATACACACAACAAAAAAAAAATTTTTTTCGTTCAAACTCAATACACTCGCACTCAAAACACGACATACACGTCATTATAACATCCTACATACAGGGTGCGTCAACGCAAATATGTATATATATATATATATATATATATATCTTTCGTGCTACTGCTATTCAAAGACAATAAAGTATTCCTAACTACAATTGATGTAACTAGATCTAAATTAAATTATAAGTACTGTGAGACAGTGATGTTCATTGAATTATAGGCGATGGATTTTGTGAAGGACTGTTAAAGCCAAGCCACCACTTTTAGTCTTAACAAAATGTAAATTAAATTCTTCAACTGGAGTATTGGTGATGGTATCTTTTCTTGGATTTCGATGTGAATTAACAATCTTCCACGTAGTCCCAATGGGATTAGCAGATGTATTTATTGCTGTACTATTTGCTTTAATTTTTGCTTCTTTAATTGCAATTCTAGTAAATTTTACATTTAAGCGTTAAAAGATTTTGAGACTTACATATTTCGTACATTTCACAAATTAAGTGATACAAATCCCCAAACCTCCTTATTTTATTATCAAACCACTTAATATCCGCCTTTGATCTTTTAAATGATAATACTTTCAAAGTGGACTCTATTACCAAAGCATCACAGATATTATTATGAAACATACTACATTTTGTGTCGGTATCTAAATTTTTATCACGCAGATAGTCCCAACTGCATTGATTTACGATGTGATATAAACAACTGATTCCATTAGTGGTGATCGGTCTGTGCAGTTTAATCGAAGCGGTGGAGATCTACCCGTATGTTGAACTGCAATTTCTTGTCCTAAATGATGCGAAAGATTCATGTCGATTGTATTTGATATAAAATCATTAATAGAAACGTTTGTAAAAATATTATCTATGCAGTTATCTTTACGTGTTGGCGACAAAATTGTTTTTATAAATCCAAAAGAATGAAATAAGTAACATAACTGCTTAGAATTTAGGTCTTAGGAATTGAATTGAGCGTCAAAATCTCCCACCACCATAATATTATTATATTTCTGCAATTTAATCAAAACCTTTTCAGTGTTCTTTAAGAAATCTTGGAAGTTCCCGGATGGTGAGCGATAGCACGCAAACAACCACTAGATTTAATGTTTTATACAAGAAGGTACGTGGGTGCTCTTTGTCGACTCTGAGTACTTTAACGTTATTCCAATTAACTTTAACCTTATTCGTGTCTAAAGAAAAGTTAGTACCCCACTGTTCGTGTAAAACCTTCATAGAAATCCTCAAAATTTAATATTTGTACCCTGTACCGAGGACCATTTCTTTGCCGATGGTATCAGCGTTAAATACTGATTTGGTAAATATATTGGACTGGCTTTAAGATGCCTTTTTATCCAGTTTCTCTATTACACTATGTACGTTATCTCCCTCATTTTGAGTATGGCCGCATATTACAAATTTATGATCGATGCTTCGAACATTCAAGTTTTGCACGGCGTATGCATATACTGCAAATAAATACTTATTTTTCTGTTGGCCACAGCAGTTGTCTGAATACAATATAATATCAATTTCTGGTTTATTGGCTTTTTCAACCAACACTATTATGTAACGAACCACACAGCTACCGATCTCCACTGCATCACGTTTCCCTTCTGTCTCATTCCGAAAGTAGCATTCTACATTTTTATCGTGTAAATCATCTATTGTGAAGTTGTAACAATTAAATTTACTTGTATAGTAAAAAGATGACACCAACCTTTTCGGTACAGGCATTACAGCTTGCAGCTCATGCACAGCAACAAAAGACCAATACTGCTTATTTTTAACACAATTCTTTTCCATTCGGCATAACTCTTTTTCTTTCAGGTGCAGGTTGTAGGCGTCAACCAAGTTTTGTTTTTCTTCACCATTAGCATTATTGTAAGATTCGCAATCGCCGCATTGATCTTTTTTGGGGACATCAAAGGAGATATTGAAATCGTTATTGAAAATTCGATTAAACATTACAGCCTTTGCAGACGGCATTTCTGGTTCTCATCGTTTTTCTTTATAATCACGATCAGCTAACCTTTTAGCACTGTCAATATACTCACGACCGGTTTGAGCCCTTAAGTGGTGCGATTCTATTCGTGGTATTGAATTGATGAATTTTCGAACACTCTCTTTGATTTTCGGATGTGCTGTTGGTTGCTGGTTGGTTACTAACAAGGAAACCATTATCACTTTTCGTCATTAAAGCAGTACGAATCGGTCCGTCGTTAATATCAAGCGTGGTCTTGAAGAATTGCTTGCATACTCTAATGCGATTGCCATTCACTTCAAAATAAAACGCAGATTTAAATTTCTGAAATTATCTGTGCTTGAATACCGATATTTTGGTTTGATAGTTTGTGTATGTCTAGCGGCGATGAACTCTCTTTGAAACTGTAAATCCACTAGTTTCCAGGAATTAGAAAAAATAATTTTTCTTTCAGTTTGGTCTTTGTACTACAATTAAATTTGCATTTTTCTCCACGAGGTGGTCTGAGTTTTCTAGCAGAAAATTGCTTCTTAGATTATAAACTTGATAAATAAGCCTTTCCAGAATTTCTCAAATGCTTAGTCTTTTTTGTCTTCCATTGTTCAGTGTTGTTTTTCTTTCCTTTCCTTTTTTAGCTTGTTCTGGAACTTCATCTTTAACCTCACCTTCAGCCATTTCTCCATCATTGCCAGAGAGAGAGAGAGAGAGAGAGAGAGAGAGAGAGAGAGAGAGAGAGAGAGAGAGAGAGAGAGAGAGAGAGAGAGAGAGAGAGAGTGAGAGAGAGAGAGCACTGGAACCTTCATTGCTATTGCCATTAAAATTTGGATCAACGATGACATTGTCTGTATCACTTTCGTTGCTATTAATTGGTGACACGCTGTAATTTATTTCATTTAATTTAGTCAGGCGCATTTTGGTAGGACACTGAAAATGAAGGGACGCTGAATAAATATTATTTTCTACAGTACACGATAAAGTTACAAAATTATGTTCAACTTGTTCAGCTGTAGTTGTTCTAAAATTCTTAATTGGTGTAGCTTTATTAGGTTGAAGATATTCTACAGTGGACGATAAAGACTTAAAATTTAGTTGAAAATTTTCATCTGTATTACCAGATAATACCAAATTTCCTTTTTCAGAGGTCTTACTTGATGCAGCTATGTTTGCTGACACTACATTGTCACGTTGTATTTTTAAAGTTGAACAATCTCTGGCGAATTATGTCATTTCCGCATGATTAAGATCCTTTGATCTAGGAGCCATAGAATATCTATCAAGTTCCATAATTTTATGCTTGCGGCTCCCGTACATTGTAATCTACAACATTGTAAAGTATTAGCAACAATTGGTGAACACTGAATTAAGAGAAAATAATTTAACAGTATAACTTACTTTAATCAACTGGAGCGACACCATTTAAAATACTGTCAAAATAAAATGACTTTTGATCAACAAAACTGGCACAACTTGAAGAAATTTCAATACTTCACTGTTTTTTAGGTCAAAAGTGGCACAACACGAAATAATACACTTTATTAGTTTCAAGTATAAACAGGATTCCCGCAATGGTTCAGTTTTGCACTCCAATATAAACATATTTTTCAATCTTCAATCAAAAATGACACAAACGTCGTCTACTGGCTGTCTGATGAACTAATATTAATACGGTTTTGATGACTTGTGGAGTGATATTATTATACACCGTGTCCAAGATAAGGATGCCCACTATGGGGATCTCGCAAACGGTAAGAGATGGAAGGTCGGTTAAATGGAACAAAAGTTATGCATTTGAGAGGATGTATTTATGGTCTTTGTAGAACTCGAATATCTCTTTTAGTTTTTGAGATATTTGAAAAAAATTGAATTTTCTGATTTTCGTTTTTATTTTTTTCTGACCTTATTTGAAGAGCTATCAAGAAAAGAAGAGCACATTATCATTGCCACTTTTCTAGCTCTACTTAATGCATACAACGTTTCGTTTGTTAGCAACCATCAACAACTTTATTTTTTTAAATACACGAAAAAATTATTTTTGCCATATTTAAATTCTTTCCTTGATTCTGAATTCAACGATATATCACACTTTATATTTTTGATACGTTTCGGATGAGAAAATTCATATTCAATGTAAAACATCGAAAACGTGCAGTTAAAACTAATACTAGAAACGTTAGAAAACCGTAAATTATTATAAAATTATGTTTTGTAATTTTAAATGATAGACAAATAAAAAACAAAATTTATTTTAAAGGTTAATAAACTCACAAAAGATGTTCAAAAGATTCCCGTTATTCTCTAAACATAAATAGCATCTTCTAACTGTAGCATCTAAAACATTCTTCAGCATTTGAGGAGTTATACTAGCAAACGCTTCGAGAACTAATCTTTGTAATATTTCTTCGTTTTCAATATAGTTTCCATAAATGCAATTTTTAATGTATCCCCAAAGAAAAAAATCCAAAGGTGTTATATCTGAAGAACGGGCTGTTCACAGTACATTTGCATGAGTTCCAATACATCTTTCTGGAAATCTAACTGACAGGTATTCTCTGACAACTCTGGAATTATGTGCTGGTGGTACCGTCCTGCATAAACCAACAACTTCTTGGAAAGGCAAATCATTCAAAGCTATCTCTAATTCATTTTGGACTAAAATTTGGTAACGTTCAGAATTTAAGGACTCGTGGTAAATGAAAGGACCTATAATTCGAGTACCGAATACAGCAGCCCACATTTTAAATCCGAAACGGTGTTGGTGTTTGGCCGTTTTTTACAGACGTGGATTTACTCTTGCCCAATAATGAGCATTTCTACGATTAAAAATTCCATTATTATTAACTTTCATCGGGCCATATTATTTTATTCCGAAAATATTCATTGTCTTGAGATTGACGTGTATACCATTCGCAAAATATTCTACGTCTTTCTGGGTCACCTAGTCGAAGTCCTTGGCAAATTCTAAATTTATGTGGATGTACTTTCTCCTTCTTTAGAACATAATGAGCAGTGGAATGGGCTATACCAGTTGCCTCTTCAATTTCCCTAGTAGAAACCTCTGGATTTTCCGTTACAGCTAATAATACAGTATTGGATTTTTCTTCATTGCAAGGGTTTTTGCTAGATTTTACAGGTTTTTTGAACGCACCATATTCTTTTAGATTAACTGCTAATGTGCGAAAAGTTCTTTTGTGAGGTTGACGCCTTTCTGGATATTTGTTTAAATACATTATTTGGATTCAGAACAATTACGTCAGTATATCGAATTTTTCATTATTTGAAAAATGTACTCCTACCATATTGTTTTTAGGTAAACACAAAATGTAATTATGTCAAAGGCCACCAAGCAAACGTAATACGGACAACAATCAATTATGACAGGTAGGTAGACAAAACGCAAAGCCAACTTATTTTTATCAAATGCATCAGTACGACGGAAGATGTATTTTAACTGTTTAATTAATAGTATTTTCACTAAATACATACTTGTGAATTATTTTATTCGCAACAGGCATTACAAAATGAGAAAACATTATTTTATAATAATTTTACAGTTTTCTAATGTTTCTAGTATTAGTTTTAACTGTAGGTTTTCGATGTTTTTACATTGAATATGAATTTTCTCATCCGAAACGTATCAAAAATATAATGTGTTATATATCGTTGAATTCAGAATCAAGGAGAGAATTTAAATATGGCAAAAATAATTTTTTCGTGTATTTAAAAAAATAAAGTTGATGATGATTACTAACAAACGAAACGTTGCATCAAAAATTGAATAACAGTATTAAGTAGAGCTTTAAAAGTGGCAATGAAAATGTGCTCTTCTTTTCTTGATAGCTCCTCAAATAAGGTCAGAAAAAAATAAAAACCATAAATACATCCTCTCAAATGGTAAATTTTGTAAACCTTGTTTATGGAAAAGATTTTTACGATTAACTTTGATTTATAGTATTCATAATAATCATAATAATAATCTTTTATTATTATTTTTTACATCAAAAATGTTTGTGTGTTTATACGTAAAACTACGTACACGCTAATTTGCGATGACCAACAAAGTTGTTTGATGTAGTTGATTCATGTTATAAGATGTAGTAATATTTAATGTTCTAATTGAAAGTTACCGATTGACAGCGACGGCTTTAATGTCTATTTCAATTAAGGTTTTAGTAAAACCACATTCACGTTTCCAAACTTCTGAGCGAAATTAAGTTTGGTTTGTAATTAATGAGTGTATACTTACTTACCTAAGAGCTATTTGTGATTTGAAAATTAACTCAAACATTAAAAATTAATTAACATTAATTTAACATTTCAGTATAAATCAACAACCTCAAGATGCAAATAAAATATCCTAAAGGTAGGTATTAATCAGCGCTTACAACTTATGCTTGTAGGCTCGCGTATTTAAAGTTTGTATTTCAATTACTATATTATCATCTTGAGGAAAACGGATAATTGAATCTTCATTAAAATGAAATTTCTGAATAGTAAATTGATGGATAAGCACTTATTAAAACTGAAGAATCAAATTATGTTAGAATCAGCATAATTTCAAAATACTTAATTAGCAACAGGTGATCAACCAACGTTACGTATTTATTTAAGGAAAGGGAAACTAGTATTTACTGTATTAATGTAAAGAGAAAATTGCTAAGACATCTGAACCGTTAAATTTTAAGAAATATTACAGTTCTGCTTGGAAATAATCCAAAGATTCATTTTAATTTAATTTCATTGTATGATAAAATGTTAAGATTTCAAAATATAATGCTAATAAGAAAAGTATTCTACGTTTCTGCAATAAAAAGCTGTGATTACCAATGTTGCTTTTATGTTACTGACGCGGTTTATAGGTTAACTTTGTATTAAGAAAATGCAAATTTAATGAAAAAATTTGAAATATGTTTCTAATAAAATCTACTATTAAACTTTACAAAGTCGTCATCTCAACGCTTATAAAAGAGTTAACATGCGACTATAAAAAATATAGATGTTAAATATGTTACAAACGTTTAAAAAAAATTTGGTTTAATGTTATGTAATTACCATAACAAAGAATCATAACAATAACAAAATGTGTGTATTTTTTGTTTCACCAATGCGAATTATTACTTACGTAGAAGAAAATTATGTCAAGTCCCTTAACTGAATATTTTCCTTTTAGATTGTAAAACTTGTCCATAAAATATAACAAAATTGTGTAATAAAAGCAACTTACTAAATAAATTGCAACCATAAAAGTAACTTTTAAAAAAGTAATACAAACAGAACATAGTTCATAATTTTTTTATGCGTTTGAAGATTGTATAAAAATTATTAGGTATGTTTGCTACAGAATTATGTTATTTATAAGTGCATAATACCTAAGTGTAAACATTTAGAAACAATCAATGTCTTGACTACTACAAAGGTTAAAAACCTACCTAGTTAATGAGTGATAAAGTAAAAATGTGTAGTATCAGCTGTTTACAAAGTATTCCACACACTGTTTTGTATTCACCAAAACAAAGTTAATTCTTTAACATTAAAGTATTTTTCCGTTTGATTTTTTCATCTCTAGGCAAAGTTAATTGTGATTCGTCCAAGAAGTTGAAATTTAGATGACATAATAATATTATGATAAATACGGAGTCCCCTAAATATTGAGTGTTTTTATTAGAGGGGGAGAACTTTAAATTAACATAAAACACAGAAAAATGTTTTTAATATGTATGAAATTGGCTATATTTGACAGATCATTTTATGGAATTAATGTTTGAATATGATTTCGGGCATATGAGCGCCAAGGCTGGCATGTACAGGGTGTTTCATATTCCATGTTTTCTTATGGGAAGTACCCTTTCTATTACAGACAGACAAAAAGTAATATGGGGTCCTTGTGCTCGATTTTGGTGTTAATTAAGATCCAATAGTCATAATCAAGATATCTCTGACCGTTATTGCGCAATTAGCCAAAATTGAAAAGATGGCGATTTTGAAAAATTTGAATAACTTTTTTATTTCTAACTGTATCGACAAACTGTAAAAACATTCTTAAGGCACTTTTTTAAGTAGAATCCGTTAGTGCATTCACATTTTTAATACCTCCTTAATTTAAAAAGATATGACATAAAGTTGTATTTTTTTATATAGAAACCATAGTTGGCTATGACATTTTTAAATGACAATTTTTTTGTACTTTTCAAAAATATATAACATTTCTATGCTATCTTAATAATTAATTCATTTTTTAAGTTTTCCTTATTTACGTTTCATACTAAGAATACACGGTAGGCATAAGAGGCTGAGATTTATTTAAGTAAAAACAAATGATACCTACATGTCAAATAATAAATTAAAAATTAGAAGTGTGCAATAAAGTGAACTTGGAGTTTAGTTATTAATATGCCTAATTATACAAATTCAGAAAAATTTTGTGAATTATATGTACAAAATTTTCCTGAAAGGCAGCAACCAAATAAAAATATTTTTGAACGGTATAGTTAATAGAAATTAAATTTTTTGCTAGCTGAAAACTTAATTATCTTAATTATGAAAATGTAAACTTTCACAGTTATCACACATAATAAAATACTTATCTTTTTTGGGTTTTTTGATGGTGTATTTTACATTATACAATCTAAACGTTTCGATAACACTTACAGTTATCTTCGTCAGTAGTAATACCTATTAAAATTGTTAAAGATGTAAACGATTTTGTTGAAAAATTAAAACATAAACGTCAGTCTGCTATTAATATTGCAGTTTGAGAAACGTATAAAGCCAACTACAGAATTAAATTTTAGTAAAGAATAACTAAGTCATTAAAAATTAAATAATGTTAAACTGTCTTAAAGATGACAAATCAGAACACTCTCTAACGGCGAAGCTAACAATGAAAAATGTCAGCCAAAAAACACATTGAACAAAATTTAATCAAGTTAGGATGTAAGTGTAAAGTTGTGAAAAACTTCAATTTCAAAATCATAGAAGCATTCACAAATATAAACATGACATCAAATAAAATAATCCAGTTAAATCTAATAAAGAGATACCTTTGTCAATAAGTGCAAGTGCTATCAACAATGAAAAGTATAATGCAGAACGTTTTTTGTAATTTTTTTAATTTTAATCTTAATTTTAACAACTTATGTTAAATTATAGTGCTGTGGTAATTTAACATACAATTGGTAAATCATTTGCTTCAAGGTCTAGGAACAACACAGCAACAAACCTAGACATACCAAAAGTAAAAATTAAAATCAAAATTAAGACGTATTATTATCCCTTTTTTTAATAATAAGATGCCAAAACCTATTTAAACGGATATTTCTTCTTGTCTATTAAAATTATTAGTGTGTTTATATATATCAATAGCTTCACGTTGTAAACGAACATAATAATGAGTTTGTCTGGACAATATTTCCATATTGTCAAATTGACTTCTCTGGTTGACCTAATCTACAAAATCTCATATGTTCTTTACGTCTTGTATCAAAGCTACGTTTTGTGGTTCCAATGTATACTTTTCCACATGAACAAGGTAACTTATACACTCCGGAAGGTGATAATAGGTTTGACACATCTTTAGGTGATCTTAAATGTTCTTTAATTTTTATTGTAGGTTGAAAAATAGTCCTAATGCCATATTTAATTAGGATTTTTTCAATTCTATCTGTAACATTAGCTATAAAAGGAAGAAAAGCAGTACCAACATTAAGAACTGGTTTTTCTGTAAGGTTACGTCTAGAAGGTGTAATAGCATTATTAATATCTGTAAGTGAATATCCATTATCTTGTAAGGATTTTGTTAAATATCCAGCAAAAATTCAGGGTCATAAATTCGTTTTTCTTGAGCTACTAAAGATTTATTATAAGTTCAAAAGTAATTATATAATTAAAAATTATTATTAATTTAATTACTAATTATTTAAGCGCAGTACTGTAGCAAAGTACAGGTCATAGGTTCAAATCCTACTCGAGGTAAACTTTTTATTTATGTATTTAATAAAATTAATAATAATTATTAATTACTAAAGATTTAATTACCCCAATTTTTTGACGTGGATGGTGGTTGGATAATTTATGAAGGTATCTATCAGTGTGTGTCAGCTTTCTGTAAACCTTAACAGATAGTGAATTATTATTCTTAGATATTAATATGTCAAGAAATGGTAAACTTCCATTAGTTTCTTTTTCCATGGTAAACTGAGTACTAGGATGTATACCATTTATAAAAACTAAAAACTCATGCAGTGCTTCTTCTCCATGTCTCCAAATAATAAATGTGTCATCTACATATCTATACCAAACTGAAAGTTTTTTAGGTGTATTTTGTAACGCTAATGTTTCAAATTTTTTCAAATAAAAATTAGCTATAACAGGACTAAGGGGACTGCCCATTACTACACCTTCAGTCTGTTCATAAAATTTACTATTCCACTGAAAATAAGTTGTAGTAAGACAGTGCTAAAAAAGAATGGTTATGTCCTTTGGAAAAAGATGATCAATGTATTCAATAGCTTCTTTTAGAGGCACTTTTGTAGAAAGTGAAACAACATCGAAACTGACCATTATATCACCCTCTTCTATTTTGAAACTTTGCATTTTTTCAACAAAATCGGCAGAATTTTTAATGTAAAGGGGTGTTTTTCTTATATGAGGTTGTAATAAAAATGTAAGATGTTTTGCAACACTATATGTAGGAGAACAAATTGCACTTACAATAAGCCTTAAAGGAATATTAGGTTTATGAATTTTTGGTAAATCATATAGTTTTGAAGCTTCTGAGTTGGTTAGTTTCTTTTTTATTTCTTCAAGAACAGATGAAAATTTAATCAGTTCTTTAGTTTTTAAAAGAAGCCTTTTTGTTGGATTTTTTAGTATTTCACGATAAGTCTCTGGTTCCAGCGATTGTTCTATTTTAACATTATAAAATTAAGGAAACGTAAAGCGCAATTATTATCGTAGTTTTTCCGTATCATGCGTGTATGTATAGACGTGTTTTAATAAACTCTCTAATAAATATTGTTCAAAACACGAGTCTGTAAAGAAAATTGTTAAAATTTTACTGTAGGTTTAAGTGTTTGTGCTTTGTAAACAGAAGCAAACATAAAATTATATATGACTACTGCGGTAAGGGCGCTTTTATTAGTGTAAATATAATAGTGTAATAATATTTATATACAAAACTGTACTTGCCATACGAGATACAAGATATCGTGACCTTTGACTTCCTATTTATAATTTACCTTATTTTATCCATAAAATTGTTTAAACAAAAATTTTCTAAATATTAAATCCAACAAACCGAAATTTTAAACACTTTACAATCATGCAAAATTCAAGTGATGGTTTTCATCCCAACATTTTTACACAATATCAATCTTATATGCCGCAGCCTCCAAACTCTTATGTACAACAAACATCAACTCAGCATAACTATCACCAACAAATTACATCACAAATACCAATGTTTGCATTGCCTACAACAACCCCAAGTGCTATGCTGCCTACCCAAATAAATACATACTTCGCACCTATCTCAAGCAAATTATTATCCAACTGCTGTAAATTTTCCAACGCTGCCACCACCACAAACACAAGAATACAACTCATCGCACAGCTTGTGGCAATCAATAAACTCCTCCAAAGAGGATAATATGTCAACCACAAGCGACACTTCTCAAACAATTGAACTAAACGAGTTCCAAAAAATTAAACGTCACAAAAAAAGAAAAGCCACTAGCGATCCTCAAACATCCGGCCTGCCTATCTCAATTTTCAACAGATACTAACTCTTAGCAAACGCTAGTAACCAACAAAACGAACGCCGAAAATAAAACACAGATTTCGCCCTTCATACTTCACTATATTAAAGGCATAAAGCCACTAATAACGCTGATTGAAAAGCACATTACAAAAACAAACTATCAATATCAACTTCTACAAGGCAATAAACTAAAGTTACTAATAGATAACCCCCCCGATTACAAAAAAATAAGAGATTTTCTAGATGCCAATAAAGTTGCAAGGCATACTTACAGTCTGGAGGAAGAAAAGAAATTCCGTGTTGTACTAAAACACCTACATCACTCATCAAAAAATGAAATCATTAAGACTGCTTTAGCTAAAAAAGGCCATGAAGTACTTAACATAATGAATGTTATGAATAGAGAAACCAAAGATAAAAAAAACCTATTTTTCATTAACATCAAACGCAAAGAAAATAATAAAGAAATCTTTAAGATAACAAGCATTGAAAACGCAATAGTGATTTTCGAAGAACCAATAAAAAAAGAGCAGATACTACAGTGTAAAAACTGTCAATGCTACGGTCATACACGCAACAGATGTATCAGACCAGCACGCTGTGTCAAGTGTGCAGAACTACATGATTACCGTACCTGTCCTGAAAACCGTAATGACGGCAAACCACCTAAGTGTGTGCTGTGTCAAGGTCAACACCCTGCCAACTATAAAGGATGCAGGGTACACCTTGCAATATTAAACAGAAGATACCCAAATTCAGCAAACTCAAGTTATGCCTCAAGACTTCAAATTCAGCTACAGCAGAAGCAACAGCAGCCACAGCAACAAAGACAGCAAAATCACCACCAACAACTAAATCAACAAAAACAACAACATAATCAGGAACAATCGCAACCACAAAGTCATGATGTCACATCCATAATATTCGCACTACAACAAACTATATTAGCACAATAACAGACCATAAATAATCTATCAGCACAAATCACACTTCTCAGAGAAGAACTAAAAAAATAAAAATTGCTCCAATGTAAAATAGCAGAGTAGAACGCCAATAGGCTTCTAAATCACAAACATGAGGTAGAAACCTTCCTCACAAATAACGAAATTGACATGCTACTCATCTCGGAAACACACTTCACCAGTAGTACTTTAAAATACAAAACTATCAGGTATACTGTACAAATCATCCTGATGCTGACAATAATGCTAGAGGAGACACAGCCATATTTATAAAACAACACATTAAACATCACATTTTACCTTCCTTTCAAAAGAACTTCCTTCAAGCAACATCCATAGAGATAGAAGACTGGAATGGTCCTCTAGTCATATCAGCAACATATTGTCCTCCTAACTATGCTACAAGTAAACAGAGTTTTGCTGATTACTTCAAAACACTGGGCAACAGATTTCTATCCGGAGGAGATTTCAATGCGAAGCGCACCCTATGGGGTTCCAGAATCTCACCACCTGGCAGGGGAAGAGTGCTGTACCAAGCAGTCCAAGAATTACAGCTCGTCATCCATCAACCTATGAACCAACCTATTGGCCCACTGACCAAACAAGAATACCTAATCTTTTGGATTTCTTCATGACCAAAGGAGTAGCCCCGAACTACCTCAAAATTGCATCCTGTCTTGACATATCCTCGGATCATATACCAATTATAGCAATCATGAGCAGTACAATTCTGGAACGCGAAACAGATCCAAGATTACACAAAAAAAAACAGACTGGACTCACTACAGAAATCTGATTCAAAATAGCCTAGACTTAAAAATTTCACTCCAAACCGAACAAGACCTTGACCTAGCCATACATAACTTTACGAAAATAATCCAAGAAGCTGCTATCGAAGCAACACCAACAACTATCATCAAAAGAAAACAAGAAGGATGTCCTATTGTAATTAAAAGAAAAATAGCGGAAAAAAGACGCCTAAGGCGAGTATGGCAAAACACAATATATCCATCCGATAAAAGAAGATACAATCAAGCAGCGTCAGAGCTAATAACACTCATCAAAGACATAAAGAATGAAGGTTTCCAAGGTTATCTCAATAATCTAAGCGCTACAAGCGACACAAATTATTGGGTAGCAACAAAAAGAATAAAGGTACAAAAACAACCCATTCCTCCCTTGAAAAAACCGGACAACACATGGGCGCGCTCCGACTCGGAAAAAGCAGAACTCCTCGCCCAACACCTCGAGAGCGTCTTTTAACCTATGCCGACTCAAAGTACCCCAGCAGATGAAGAGAGAATACAATAGTCTTTAGAAACACCATATCAACTAACCCCGCCTATGGACTGCTTCACTGTAAAAGAAATTAAAAATATGATCAAGCATAACCTAAATCCCAAGAAAGCACCAGGCTTCGACATGATTACTGGGAAACCCGTTAAAGAGTTACCACGCAAGGGCCTAGTGATGTTAACCATGCTCTACAGTGCAGTTCTGAGACTGAACTACTTCCCAGTGAAATGGAAGGTAGCGCAAGTAATACAAATCCCTAAACCTGGCAAACCGCCAAACGAAGTTACCTCCTACAGACCTATCAGTTTACTCCCAGTACTAGGTAAAATCTTGGAAAAACTCCTAGCAAAAAGACTAATATCAATTTTAGAAGAAAATAACATCATTCCGGATCACCAATTCCGCTTTTGGAGGGAGCACTCCACAGTCCAAGTCCATCCGATTATGGATAATATAAATCAAGCCTTTGAGGAGAAACAATACTGCACGGCTGCCCTTCTTGACGAAACCAAAGCCTCCTATACAAACTAAAGAAAATTCTACCTCACTCCTTTCACATTATCCTCAGATCCTATTTGGAAGAACGATACTTTCTAATCAAATTTGGTCAACATCAAACAAATCTTCATCCAATAAACTCAGGAGTACCACAGGTCAGGGTATTAGGACCGATTTTATACCTAGTATACACTGCGGACATCCCAAGAAATCAACACACCTTGACTGCCACCTTTGCAGATGACAAGATCATCATGACAAGACACGAAGATCCAACTATAGCTACTTCAACTACCTTCAGCTACCTTCAACAGAGCCTTGACCAAATAATTCAGTGGATCAAGAAATGGCGAGTTCAACTAAATGAAACCAAATCCTTCCATATCACGTTTACCAAGCGCAAAGGAATTACACCAATAGTTTATGCAAACAACATTCCGCTAACACAAGTCAACGAAATGAAATACCTTGGCCTACATCTCGACAAAGCACTAACCTGGAAACCTCATATGTGGAAGAAACGCAAACAACTTGGTATAATGTTTAGCAAGCACTTGGAAGGAAATCCATGTTATACCCAAAAAGTAAACTTCTTGTCTACAACACGATTTTCAAACCCATATGGTCATATGGTATACAATTATGGGGTACCACAGCCAACTCAAACATTCAAGTCATTGAAAGGTTTCAATCCAAAGTGCTACGGACTATGTGTAACGCACCATACTTTGTAAGAAATAGACATACCATGCGACATAAAAGTTGTCACCGTAAAGGAAGTGATAGTGAAATGCAGTGACAATTACTTTAGTAAACTAGATCATCACCCAAACGCCTTAGCCCTCAACCTACTGGACAATAGTAAAACCACACATAGACCTAAAAGACACAAACCGTTAGACCTTCCACACAGATTTGATTAACCATAAACAAAGTCACCTGTATAATATATAGTAGAAGGTAGAAACTACAAATTGTTAATCTTTGGATTACAATCATGTCACTCTGTCATGTCCTTAATTAACTAACATAAGTCTTGCTTATTGTATAAACATAAAAAAAAAGAAATTACTATCGTCACTTACTTATTTATTGCGATGTCGAGACCAAAAAATTATCCCAAAGTTTATCTATACTAAAAGAAATTTTAATAACAAACAAGCTAATAATATTTACAGAACTGAAAATGCTCTTCTGCGTAATCAAATACATGTTACTAGGAATTCATTGGATAACACTGATAGAAATCTTTTATATTTACATTTAGAAATTTCATCTATATTGAATAAAGACGATTGGGATAAAACTGATTCTTTAACGTTTAAATCTATGGAAATACATTTTGACATCTCATGCCAACGTCAAAAAGAAAAATTGAATAAATTGTACAAACAACAATATAATAGACCATCTGTTGGTTATAAAAAAACAGTTATAAACCTTTCTGATAATGTTGTTTCAGATTACGCTATTGAAGCGCTTTCTAAAGGAGGAAATTTTGCGATAACACCAAGACTAATATCATTTGAAGATATAATTTCCAATATCGAAAACTCCATTAAATCAGTACCATTTGATGCTGCTAATGAAGTTAGATATAACACCGTTAACATATTACGTAAAACAAAACCTCCAAAGACCAAGTTATCCTTTCGTCAACGACGTGCTTTACTTGATCTTAAACGCAATGAAAGTATAATAATATTAAAATCAGATAAAGGTAATGCAACTTTTACATTAAATATGAACGATTATAACGTTAAAATAGAACAATTGCTGGAACCAGAGACTTATCGTGAAATACCAAAAAATCCAACAAAAAAGCTTCTTTTAAAAACTAAAGAACTGATATGGTTTACTAAAAACTCATAAACCTAATATTCCTTTAAGGCTTAGTGTAAGTCCAATTGGTTCTCCTACATATAGTCTTGCAAAACATCTTACATTTTTATTACAACCTCATATAGGAAAAACACCCCATTACATTAAAAATTCTGCCGATTTTGCTGAAAAAATGCATAGTTTCAAAATTAAAGAGGGTGATATAATGGTCAGTTTCGATTTTGTTTCACTTTCTACAAAAGTGCCTCTAAAAGAAACTACTGAACACATTGATCATCTTTTTCCAAAGGATATAACCATTCTTTTTCAGCCCTGTCTTACCACAACTTATTTTCAGTGGAATAGTAAATTTTATGAACAGATTGATGGTGTAGCAATGGGTAGTCCCCTTAGTCATTAGCATTACAAAATACACCTAAAAAACCTTCAGTTTGGTATAGATATGTAGATGACACATTTGTTATTTGGAGACATGAGTTTTTGGTTTTTATAAATTGTATACATCCTAGTATTCAGTTTACCATGGAAAAAGAAATTAATGGAAATTTACCATTTCTTGACATATTAATATCTAAAAATAATAATTCACTATCTTTTAAGGTTTACAGATAGCCAACACACACTAATAGATAACTTCATAAATTATCCAACCACCATCCACGTCAAAAATCTGGTGTAATTAAATCTTTAGTAGATCAAGCAAAACGAATTTGTGACCCTGAATATTTGAAGGATGAATATGAATATTTAACAAAATCCTTACAAGATAATGGATATTCACTTACAGATATTAATAATGTCATTAGACCTTCTAGACGTAACCTTAAAGAAAAACCAGTTCTTAAAGTTGGTACTGCTTTTCTTCCTTTTACAGCTAATGTAAAAGATAGATTTGAAAAAATTCTAATTAAATATGGCATTAGGACTATTTTTCAACCTACATTAAAAATTAAAGAACATTTAAGATCACCTAAAGATGTGTCAAACATATTATCATCTTCCAGAGTGTTCATGTGGAAAAGTATACAATGGAACCACAAAACGTATCTTTGATACAAGACGTAAACAGCATATGAGATTTTGTAGATTAGGTTAACCAGAGAAGCCTGCGGTGGCTGACCATGCCTTGAATAATCTGAATCACGACGTTCAATTTGACAATATGGAAATATTGTCAAGACAAACTCATTATTATGTTCGTTTACAACGTGAAGCTATTGAAATATATAACCACCCTAATAATAGTTTTAATAGACAGGAAGAAAATCTCCGTTTAAACTGATTTTGGCATCTTATAATTAAAAAAAGGCATTATGATTCGTCTTAATTTTGATTTTAGTTTTGACTTTCGATATGTCTAGTTTTTTTGCTGTGTTTTTCTAGACCTTGAAGCAAATTCTTTATCAATTATATGTTAAATTACCACAGCACTATAATTAAACATAAGTAGTTGAAATTAAGATTAAAATTAAAAAATTACAAAACACGTTCTGCATTATGCTTTTCATTGTTAATAACACTTTCACTTATTGACAAAGATATCTCTGCGTTAGATTTAACTTAATTTAACTTAATCTTATTTGATGTCATGTTTATATTTGTGAATGCTTCTATAATTTTGAAATTGAAGTTTTTCACTACTTTACACTTACATCATAACTCGATTAAATTTTGTTAAATGTGTTTTTTGGCTGACATTTTTCATTGTTAGCTTTCGCCGTTAGAGAGTGTTCTGATTTCTCATCTTTAAGACAGTTTAACGATATTTAATTTTTAATGACCTAGATATTCTTTACTAAAACTTAATTCTGTAGTTTCTCAAACTGCAATATTAATGGCAGACTGATGTTTATGTTTTAATTTTTCAACTTTGACAAAATTTAAAATACACCATTAAAAAACCCAAAAAAGATAAGTATTTTAATATCTTAATTAATTTTAGGTTACAGAAATATTTAATTGAATTCAGTTCTTTTAAAAATCCCAGGCCACAAACTTACACTTTAAGCGAAATTCTGAAAGCAGTCAACAACTTCATGTAAACAAATGGTTAATCTAGGCGTGTCTCGAAGCAAAACCCTTCGAATTTTAAAGAAACGCAAATACCATTGCTATAGAATGCTACAGAAAGCGGCATACTGGGTTTTGTAACTGGCATATAAGTCAGTGCCAAAATATACCTAATTTTTCAAACGAGGCGTATATCAGTAGAATGGTATTTTTAATAATCACAATTTACCTTACTGGGCAGATACTAACGCTCGTGTCAGTGTTGTCCGCAAGAGGCAAGGGAAATTTGGAATAAATGTGAGGTGCTGCATTACAAACGGACGTTGTTATTATCACATGTATGAAGGAACATTCAACTCAATGAAATACCTCGATATTCTACGAATTCATTACGAAGGATTTCTAGAGAGCCTTCCTTCAGCACAATATTGCAATGTCATATTTCAGCAAGACGGAGCTCCCGCTCATAATTCCCGTGTAGTTAGTGACTAGTTACGTTTTCCTAATAGTTGAATGGGAACGACAGCACCAATTTTGTGACCTACTCGTTCACCCCATCTTTCGCCTCGAGATTTCTTTTTATGGGGTTTTTTGAAAAATATATACAAAAGAACTAATAATACTGTGAATGAGTTAAAAAAAAGTGTTTGTGTGGCTTTTACAGAATTAACGCCATTATTTATATATTACTCTATCAATTCAATTAGAAGGCGATACGAAGTCTGCATCAAAAAACTGTGCACCCTGCACAGTTTGAAAAATATTTGTAGTCTTTTATATTGATATTTTGTGTTCATATTTTTGGTCGTTTATAGAATTAGATGTTTACATACGTATAAAAATTGACTTGCTGTTAGCTTTTCATAATTTCTGATGATGTTACATTGTTTATTTTCATTTCATTTCAATTTGCGTCTGTTTTTTGATAATTTTATATTCAATCTTTAGATTCTATAATTTTTTACCATTCCGCAAGAACAACATTACAATTAAACTTCTTTGAATTACAAAATGTCTGTAAAATATTTTACTGGAAGTGAAATTTCTTTTTTGAGCAGAATATCTTCATTCAATTTCATATCTGGTTTTCTAAGCCAACTGTTATCCTTAATATATGTACCAAGTAAGAAAAACTTAAAAAAAATTAATTAATTATTAAAATAGCATAGAGGTGTTATACATTTTTAAAAAGCACAAAAAAGTTTGTCATATCTTTTTAAATTAAGCAGGTATTAAAAATGCGAATGCACTAACGGATTCTACTTAAAAAAAGTGCCTTAAGAATGTTTTTACAGTTTGTCGATACATTTAGAAATAAAAAAGTTATTCAAGTTTTTCAAACTCGCCATTTTTTTCAATTTTGGCGAATTGCGCAATAACGGTCAGAGATATCTTGACTATGACTATTAACACCAAAATCGAACACAAGGACCCCATATTATTTCGGCGCGTCGAATGTTGGCTTCCGAGTTCTGCATTGTATCTGATTTATCAGCGTAGACATCCGAATTTACATATCCCCATAGAAAATAATCTAAAGCCGTCAAATCGCAGGAACGAGGTCGCCAGTTAACAGGTCCATTTCGTGAAATTAATCGTGCGCCAAAAGTTTATGTTGGTAAATTAATTTTATCGTGTGCTGTGTGGCATGTGGCGCCGTCCTGCTGAAACCACATTTCTGCAACGTTAATGCCTTGCAAGTCAGGCACCAATAAGTTAGTAATCATGTCTCTGTAACGCACATTGACTGTAACGTTCTGACCATCATTATTTTTGAAGACATATGGACCAATGATTCCTCCGTCCCATAAACCGCACCAAACGGCTGGATGTCAGGACGTTTCGACAATGGCTTTTGGATTTTCATCGTTCCAAATGCGACAATTTTGTTTGTTGACGTACCCATTCTCCAAAAGTGTGCTTCATCATTGAACAAAATTATCAAATAAAGTTGTGGATCAATAGCAATGTTTCCTGCGGCCCATTTAGCAAATGTACGGCGCGAGCGATGATCGTGTGGCTTCAATTCCTGTACTAGTTGAATCTTGTAAGTACGTAAATGAAGATCTTTACGCAAATGTTCCATAAAGTGGATGGAAACAAGTTTAATTGTTGAACACGACGACGAATGGACACATTTGGATCATCATCAACGCTACACTGCACACCATCTATCGCTTGTTGTATGGGCACTGTACGACGTCTTACGGGATGCGTATTATCGTTTAGAGTAAATGTATTGCACAGACGATCCATAGTTTTTCGAATTAATCGCTCTGATGGACGATTATTAGCACCATACAATGCACGTAATGCTTGATGAGTTTCTCGAATTAAACAATGTTTTTCAAAATACATTTGAACAATTTTCAAACGCTGCTCCGGCGTGAGTACATGATGAATTGTCAAACCAAACTGACGTCAAAACAACTGAAAACCGTGAAACCGGCTATTACATAAAATATTGTTTCCAGTTTAAAGTTCTCCCCCTCTAAAAAATAACACCCATTATAAGCTGGATAAATGCAGGAGTAGAAAATTTATTTATTTATTTATTGAAGTGAAATGGTACAAAGATTTGTAGAGTATATGTACTCCAAAACAAACCTTACATATATATATATATATATATATATATATATATATATATATATATATATATATATAATCAAAGGTCTTTTATCTTGTTGGTGTTGGCTTATAAAATCAATAAATTATGTTTTGCAATACCAGAATACCTTCTTAATTTAATTAACTTAATTTGTTAAGTACAAATTTACATCATTCTTTTCTATTACTTCTCATTGCCTTTGTCACCACCGTTGTTTTTCCTTTTCTTGTTAGTATTTTTCCTATAATATTGTCTCATGTTTCTTGTGGCCTTGTTCTTTTTCCATTTGCCTACTTTTACCGTTTCCCATATTTGTTTAACTTTGATTCCTCCGATCTAACTGACCCCACCACACTAAATGTCGCCCTTCTATGAAATTTGTTACTTGGTTGACCACTAATTCTTCCCTTATCTGGCTACTTCTTCCCAGGTATTTCATTTCTGTAGCTTCCAACCTTGATTTAATTTTTTGTGTCAGTACCCACGATTCACATCCATAGGTCATAATGGTTTTAAAGATTGTTTTGTACACAGAAAGTTTGGTTTTTTGTGACACCCCTCTTTTATTTATAAAGTTTACATTCATCACCATTAGTTAACCCTTTATTTGTTGAAAAATCTGGAACACTGGAACTGTGGCAGGATCTGTAACAAACAAAATACACCCACGTACCACACAAAATTAAAAAACACCGAACGCGTTTAAATAGCTACGCTATCATCACCAGCGGTCGACCGCTGATGATGATAGCGTAGCTATCGAAACGCGTTCGGTGTTTTTTAATTTTGTGTGGTACGTGGGTGTATTTTGTTTCTTATATTTGTTAGTAATAGTATTTTTTTCTTATTTTCTTTCTGTTTATTGTGTGAAATCTGGATATTTGTCAAGGGTAAAGTGATAGAGCAGAGTGTTGGCAATAATTTTGTCAACGATTCTGAACTTCCCTTGAGTTTCAAATTTACAATATTTAAATATTATATAGTATAATTGATCACATTTCTCTATCCGTTCTGTTATGTATATTTCTTGTCTTCCATTATCATCGATAGTAACTCCTAGATATTTAAACTTTTGTATCTGTTCAATCTATTCTCCATTTAACTGAATTTTCATCTTCTGGTGATCTTTCCCAATGGCCATTACTATTGTTTTATTTATATTCATCTTCATTCTATTATTTGTTATTTCTTCGTTCCGTACCAATAAGTTTCGTTGTTGTTCTTCCTGTCTTTCCGCCATTACTATAATATCATCTGAAAATGCACAATGCTGTATGAATGTGGATTGTAGTTTTCTGTAGCCCACATTTAACCCCTTAATTCTCAAGTGGAATGGTATTTATATTATTTCGTCTATAAAGACGGTAAATAGTACCAGGCTCATTACCCCTCCTTGTCTCAAACCTTCAACTGTTCTGTTCTGTTATTACTTATCACGTAATTTGGTATACACTTTTAATTACCCTCGTTACTTTCAGGGTTACCCCTCTGTTGTTGAAACTTTTCCATTCTCTATCTCTCTCCCCCCCCTTCTCTCCCTCGCTCACCCCTCTCTCTCCCTCACCCTCTCCCCCTCTCTTCCATCTCTTTAGATGTTCTATCGAAACATTTCTAGAGATCTATGAATGCAAAGGTGGCTTTCTCGTTGTACTGGAATGTTTTTGTAATTATTTGTTCAACGGTAAATATATGGTCTTGTACGCTTCTATCCTTACGGAATCCGCTCTGCGCTTTTGTATTCTGGTGTTTATCTCCTCTTTAATCATGGCTTGGGTCTGCAGAAGTACATAGAAATATTGCCTCCATCTATTTCAGTTGGCTTTATCAGTTCCTTTCCATTTTTATCTTTTATTACTGTTCTCCGTTTTTTTTCCTTTCCTTAGATTTTTAAACACTCTATAAATTATTATACGTTTTTGTTACGAACGAATAAGTTCAAAGGTAAATATGTAATTAAAAATTATTATTAATTTTATTAAATACATAAATAAAAAGTTTACCTCGAGTAGGATTTGAACCTACGACCTGTACTTTGCTACAGTACCGCGCTAACTAATTGCGCCATCACGGTTCAAGCCCCAATCGATGTAAATTTTGTCTTTATGTATGTAGAACTGATGAATTTACATCAGTTCTACTGTTCATTTCTAATTATTGTTTGCCTAAGTCGTGCCAAGCTTTTTCTTTCGCTCCTTTCACCATGTTTTATACTATTATACGCTGTTCTTTGTATGCATTGTAAGTATCTTCTGCCTTTTTCGCTAAATAGTCTGTCCACCTCTTCTTTCTTAGGTTAAATTGCCCTCTTATTTCTTCATTACCAGGGGTATTATAAAAATAAATTTTTATATTTTTGACCACGGTTCGCTGTAGTCGGAAGCTGGGGTGGGCTTTTGTCTTTAAATACAGTTTTACAACACGATCAAACTAAACAGGCATTTATTCAGTATGAATAATGTTCTAATAATACAGTATAAGTTTAACAAGGTAAAATAAAAATGTTTCAAAGATTAAATAAAATATGTTATTTAAAATAAATGAACTAGGCAATTCTCCTTGCACTGGTGTATCTGGTGTGGTATTCTTTCCGTCATTACTTTCTCCAAGGTTTTTTCCTGACTTAATAACAAATCATTAATACATTGGCAGAGTTAATTATTAAGTCCTATTATTAGTTTTATTATTAATAAGGGTGCTTGAATGAGTATTTCAAAACTAGGGGGTTTGGAGATTGTTACTGACTGATTTTATTTACAACCGGTGTATATCAATTCAAAAATGTATTTGGTTTTTAATAATAAATTACGATTGGGGGTGTTTTTATATATGTGTAAGTGTTGCGATTTCTCTTCTGGTTAATTTAAAGTGTATGAAAAAATTTTGTATTCAATGTGATTTTTATTGCCGGGGAATAATTACGTCGATTTTAACGATTGTATTTGAAATAGGTGAGTTTTCTTTATTTACTTATAACTAGAGAGCGGATTTTATGCATTATAAAATGTCAAAATATGTGCATAAGTATGCACTTAAAAATTGTAAAATATGCAGAAAATATGCATTATTTTTTCGAAATATGCAAAATAAACTACCAATAAAAAATGTGATTTTTACATCTTTAATAATAAAAAAAATTAATACATAATATGCAAAAAACTTTTACAAGAAAGTATTTACATAAAAAATTGAAACTATTAGTTAGAAAATAATACATAATTAACATTAATATTAATAATAATATAATATACTTATCATATGAACAAAAATTATTTAAGTAAAGGGTGGCTTTGGAATTCTGAACGTACGTTGCATGATTAATTCAAATCGAAACGGACATTTAATTGACATGTAGAACCAACAACAAGCTGAACCTATCAAAGACAGTGATTTTGTTTACCGTGGCCACCCCTTATCTAAATAATTTGTGTTCATATGGTATTATAAATTTTAAATTATAGGTACTTAATACTCCTATGCTTCATTGCGTTGATTTGCAAAACAATTTATTATTATATGCGTTTCTATATTTTCTGGTAGAAAATGTTGACGTCTATCAGAAAGTATATATTTATAGGTGGAAAAACTTCTTTCCACGTCTACAGACGTTATAGGTGCATTTTTTAATGCGGTTAATATGGACAAATCTAATTGTACATCCAGATCTTCCCGATTTTCGTCCAGAGTCAAAATTTTGTTAATTTTAGTTAACAGCTGATAACCACTATTTTTTTGTAAAATTTCTTTAAATTTATTTGAAATAATTTTGCCAGTATTTCCTGGGGCAGTATAAATTAATTTTTGAATATTATTTACTAGTTCCATCGATGCGTTAAGTGGCAATGCTTCCGCTTCCAATTTACAAACAGTCCCGCTTACAAAATAATAATGTGCTTTTAGAAATGCTAATTGATTGCGCAGTTCTGATTTCTTTAAAACCGATTGCGCTTTATTGATATTGCCGATGTTAGACATCACCTTTTAAAGCTATTTATTTTAAAAGGATATAAAAATTTCTAACTTTGAACAAGAGTCCCGAAAATATTTCATAACCTGAGTTTAAACGCAAAAATAAAAAAAAATGTTACTTTATGTAAAAAAAGTGCAAAATATGCGTAAAACATCAAAATATACAGTATTTGGCCAAATATGCAGTATTTGACCAAATATGCAAAATATGCAAAAACTAATTAATGCCAAATAATTATAATTAATGCTATTCGTATAAAAACCGAAACGCGTGGGTGGTATTATAAAACATAAGCAATATGCAGTTTGCATAAAATCCGCTCTCTACTTATAACTAATTAAAAAAATTATATCTAATCCCTATTAGGCATTAATA
Source organism: Vesta saturnalis (assembly GCA_036346205.1). Classification (NCBI taxonomy): domain Eukaryota; kingdom Metazoa; phylum Arthropoda; class Insecta; order Coleoptera; family Lampyridae; genus Vesta; species Vesta saturnalis. The sequence goes on from JARFJB010002026.1 coordinate 1,780,765, forward strand.
ATAGTAAATGTGCAATTGCGATATTTATTTACTTCAATTATAATTTTGCCTGTTGAAATGATGGTTACTTCAATAATAGAATGAAAGCTTTATCTTTTTATTAAAAGATTGAATTCACAAAACGCTTTGTTACGCTAACCTGACTGATGAAACTTGATCTAACTTGAATGGAATTATACAAATGTAAGCACGAAATATGCTAATAATATAACATTTAGGATTTAAACAGGAAAATTAAAATGTTTTCGTATAATGAGAGGAACTAGATTTGTTTCGGAAAATAAATAACGGAAAATAAACAAAAAATAAAATACTTTTTCCGGTATATACAGGATGAATCTTAAATGTGTTTGTCGTACTTGGTATACGTGTAATGCGTGTGATTATTCTGGTTAAAAGGAATATTGTACAGGATAACTTGAGGCTTTGCGCCTAAAATTGCCAGGGTTGTAAATAGTAGTACGGTTTGCACCGATAGCTTGAATACGGAGAATACCCGAATCGTGCGGCTTCCGCCGACGACTCGGGAGATGATTGAGTCCGCTCTACATTGGTTCACCAACGCGTGCAGAGAAGGTACAAAAACGCACGGTTCGAGAACCGTAAGATTTGCGGCTAAGTTGGCTGGTTGGAAGGGGTGTGTAATTTGGTTGTGTGTGCCGTCTTCAAGGTTTTGAGACCAGGAGGCGGATGAACGTGTACTGGTGGTATATTTGTAAGTTAGATTCAGGTGTTCTGGTATATTAGGAAATATACGTCAGGCTGGTTTGGTTTCTCGAAAGAGAAGAGAGTGAATTTAAGTTTACGGTCGCCTTTATAGGGAAGGAGCCGGATGGAAGGAGAATATTTTTGCAAATTTTATTATCAAGAATTGGAAATGGTGGGATTGGTGCGCAATTGACGGATTTGGAACATGTAGGAATACAATTGCGGGGATTTATAGGATTTAATTAAGGAAAGTTAAGATAGGATCTGGATTTTTACAACCGTTAGCTGTTCAAACTTCTCTTCATCTGTCAGTAGTTCCCTGCTCATTATGTTCTCATACTCCCTCGGTGTTTCTTTTTCTTGTAGTCTATAAATCCTTATTGTTACTTTCTGGACTGCGTATTCTTCTTTTACTGCTTGCTTCTGGTCTTTTGGCCTCTTTACTTTTCCTACTAACAGGTAATGGTCGCTATAGATCTCATCTCCTCTTTAGACTCTAAAAAATTTCACTATATGTCTGTTGTTTCTTCTACTGATATGTATTCTAATATGGATCTCTCATTTCTACTTTTAATCTCTCGTGTGTATGTGTGTATCTTTTTATGTTGGAAAAATGAGTATGTTGTAATCAAGTTGTTTAGGGAGCAGTATTCTATTGATCTATTTCACCTTTTCTGTATGGTTTTCTCTTTTCCCCACTCTACTGTTGAAATCGCCTGCTACGAATACTTTCCCTTTGCTAGTTTCTGTTATCAGAATTTCTCTTTTACTTCTTTTTTCTCGTTTTGGTCGTGTCCGTAAACTGCAATTACCGTTATTCTTTCTTTTTCTTCTACTTCTAGCTCTACCGTGAGGATTCTTCTCAACCACCCTGTGCAATTTGCGATCTTATCGCCCAAATTCCTGTTGCTAATGCATGCCACGCTTTCTGCCGCTCTTAAATTTTCGTTCACTCCGGTGTTTATTAATCTCTGTCCATGCTTTAATGTCTTTCCTCATTTCCATTTTTTCTATTTCTGGTATATCTAACCCTGTTCTATTAAGCTCGTATATGACTTCTTCTTTTCCCGTTAAGCTTCTTGTATCCCAAACTCCAAATTTCCAAATTCCAGATTCGCGCCGTGTCTTCCTTACTTCTTCTTTCCTATCAATGTGCCTTATTATTTCCTCTTTCTTATCTTCTTTATTTGATTTAATTGTGGTTTTTGTACTATTCATTTTTACTTTCTTTGTTGGATGTGTCTTTGTGTTAATGTGCCTGTTTCCTGTAATTCATTACCTTGTCCATTGCCAGTGTCGTTGTCACTACCCTGTTGTGTATCCATTTATCCATTCCTACTAGTTTTTTCGTACAGTTCGTTTTATTTTTCTTATTTGTTTTTCAAAACTTGTTTCCTCTGGCGATCTCTCCGTTACCGTACTTTTTAGTGCATTGCTTTCATTCCTATCGTGCTTTTACAATTTTTCCTCGTTTCTCAAATCACTTCATCGCTAATTATTATCAGTTTATTATATTTTAGTTGTGCTCTATATCCTTTATTCCTTGCTTCTTTCATTTGTAGGATTAATAATTTTCTTTCCTTTAATACCTCCTTGGTGTAATCTTCATCGATTCATATGACTGCTCCCTTGAATTTATTCGTATCTTGTAGTATGGTAATTCCTTACTGCCTTTAGTTAACTTAACCAAAATTGGTCTTTTCTTGTCTTCCGATTCTTCTCGCTTGGTCTAAATCATCTTTTTTTGTCTATGTCAATTCCTATCTTTTACATTATACGGTATTCGTTTTTGGTAGATGCAATAATGAGTTTTTTCTATTTCTAAGGGACGGTACTAGTACATTAAATGTTGTACGAATACTGATTACGTTATTTAAAATTTTGTATAAACATTAATGATATTAAATTAAATCTGTCTTCAATTGATATTATTTTGAACGTGTCTTAAAATGTTTATTGAGTGATCTTTTGGACAACGGGGTTATACGTTTTATAATACAGGTACCTTAAACATTTATTTTGTACAATTCCAATGCTGTTTTTATGTTTCTGACAGAACTGAAACCATATGATCGCTTCATATTTTGATTTGATCCTTACAAGTGCAAAAAATAACTTTTTTATTACAGGAATGTCATCAAATAGTCTTGTATGACGAATAATTAATCCCAATAATTTATTTGCACTATTAATGACCATATTTATGTGCATTTTATATGTCATCTGTGTATCTATTGCGATGTCTAGATCCATGAGATCGTTTGATGACTTTAATGACGTATTAATTTTGTATGTAAATGTATTGTGTTTGTTGTCTTATAAATACCATAAACTTACATTTATCAATGTTAAGTTCAAACAAATTTATTTTGCACCATTTATATATACCGTTCAGGTCTTCTTAAAGTTTAAAGCAGTTATCAGGGCTTCTTATAGTCATACAGTTTCACGTCATCTGCATATAGTAATCATTTTGAACACTTTATGCACTGAGAAAGGTCACTTATAGCGATTAGGGATAGCAACGGACCCAAATTTCCTCCTTGCGAAATGCCGGAGTTATTACTAAAGTTTTAATATTGTAGAAAATGTGGATGGCTTCGAATACACGTGTTAAAAACATTACGGAATTTTTGGAGAATCCATAATTTTGCAGTTTTCTTATCAAGATATGATGATTCACTTTATCAAATGCTTTCTTGAAGTCTAGAGATATGGCATCTACTCTGGAATTTACCTCCAACTGTTGGAATACGTGAGTTGTGAATAGTAGCAGATTTGTGGCTGTTGATGGATGTGCCATAAATGTTAGTTTAGCGTTATTAGTTGACACAGGTGCATCAATTTGTGTTATTAAGCATGAATGCTTAGGTATCAATACGCAATTATTAGGGATAATTTAGAAATCGATGGGATAACTGGCTTATTCATTTGTGATGGATGTACATATTTGTATTTGGTCATTGAGGGCCAAGAGTTTAAGGAACACTTTTTTGTTATAAGAAATCTAAATTGTGAAACAGTTGGTATAATAGGGTTAAATTTTATTAAGAAGTATAAAGGGAAAATTGATTATGAGTTAAATCCATTACGACTGACAAATAATAATAATAATAATACAGTAATAACTTCTTTAAATGCAATAAATTCAAATTTTATAACTATCTCACCAAGGTGTGAGTATGTATATTCATTATACAGGGTTGCTCATTAGTGCGTCAAAGTGAATTTGCAGCTAAACTGTGCACAGTAGAAAAACAATGTTTTATACAAAAGCTGTTTGAATTAAAGCAGGTTATAACCTTAAAATATTTTCGCATATACCCAGTGTTCTATAACAGCGATACATAACCTATCTTTCTCATTTTAAATGGAATGGTTCTTACTGCGGATTTCATTTCTACTCTGAAAACAACCGCTTTCTATTATAATGTCGTGTAGAAAACTTAAATTGAAAGACCTACATTTTTTTGTAACAAGCGAATTTTGTCTATCTGCGACGTTTTTTTTTAATATTTACAATTTCAAAATTTTCATTTTAATTCTTCGTGGTATAATCAATGTGTACCCTGTATAATATTAGGTATATTGACTAGAAAGCCATCAAATCAGTTATCATTCTTAAATAAATGGTAGAATATATTGACTTTTGTATTACATTTTTTTATTTCATAAAAAAAGCTTCTAATAGGTACAAGAATAATATAAACCGACGGAGAAAATGAACTATGATGAGCCTTTATTTTTAGTCTTAAAGATTTTTGATCACAAGAAAGAAAAAAATTATTTTCTTCTTTTTAGTGCACTTTCTAGGCGTAAATAAAAGCGTGCTTTTTAAAAAAGTTTATTTTTTTATCGTATTATTTTTATATCTATTAAAAGTTTTTTTGAAATTACGTTCTCACTCACATATGTAATACAAAAGTCAATACATTTGACCACTTATTTAAGTATGGAAACTGTTATGACCGTTTTTTTGGTCAAGATACCTAACATTATACAGGGTGCACATTTATTACACCACGAAAAATTAAAATAAAAGTTTTAAAATTGTAAATATTTCAAAAACCGTTGCAGATAGGTAAAATTTGCTAATAAAAATTAAAATTTTCCTTCGAATAATGTAATAATATACAGGGTGTTGTATTTAAAATAAAATAGTTATACACATTTAAAACAAGAAAACCATAAATTCATATTCCTGGTGCACTCTGTATGAAAATTAAATATCATTATTTCTTAAAAAGAGCAATGTCTGCAGTAATTACATGCGGAGTTACAAATTCAAAAATTGGTAGTAACCTCAAAACACTTTTTGGACTACGACGAAAAATAATAATTTTTTATCTAAAAGTACAAATATTTAAGAAACTGTTAAGTTTAGCTATACGACATGTTTAATAGAAAGTGGTTGTTTTTCAGAGTAGAAACAAAATCCGCAGTAAAAACTATACAATTCCATTTAAAATAAAAAGACAGGTTATGTACCACTGTTACGGAACACACTGTATATGCGAAAATAGTTTTCGGTCATAGAGTGTTTGAATTCTAGCAACTTTTGTACAAAACATTTTTTTCTATTGTGCGCAATTTAGCCGCAAATTCACTTTGACGTATTAATGAGCAACCCTGTATAACAGCATATACGAGTGATGAATGTGTGACTATGGGGAATGAAATATGTTCAAATTTTTTCGTAGCTAAGACTATTGTTAAACCACGGAAAGGAAAAATTCCAATGGGATTAAAAACAAATCCTGATGCATTTTTGAGATGAATGACATTAGCTATGGCAGGGCATAACTATGAAAAGCGTTTTGTTTATTTGAATGATTTAATTGTGTTCGGACGAAACTTAGATTAACATAATAAAAATTTAATAAAAATCTTTGATAGGTTATGGAAGGTTAATTAAAAACTTAATTCATTAAAGTGTGAATTTCTTGAAAAGGACAAGTTATATTTAGGGCATATAATTTCGGTATTTTACCAGATCCAGAAAAAAACTAAAGTAATAAAAAATAATCCAAAACCAAACAATGCAGATGAAATAAAACGATTTACGGCTTTCGATAATGATTGCAGGAAGTTTGTACGGAACTTTGCAGAAGTATCAGCGCCGTTAAATAATTTATGTAGATATAATGTTCCTTTTTAATGGACAACTGAATGTGACTAAACACTAAAAGGTTTACTAATGCAAGCATTTCTTTTTCAAATCCAAATTTTTTAGAAAATATTTAACCCTCTACTAGCATATGGTACTGGTCTGCCGTCTCCATTAGATAAAACCTCACATAATGTTATTCCATAAGCATCGGTATATAATTTAAATTTATTATATTAAAAACTGCATAAGTTTGATATATAAAGTTTTTCGATATCTCTTTGAATAAGTGGGGGTTAGAAAACATAACAGATCACCCTGTACGTTTTAGAATTATAAATTTTTGTTGGTTGGATGAAACTTTGTGTTTAGAGATGGACGCATATAATACATATAAAGTTAGCTGTTAACAACTTATACCAGTAATTAAGAAACTTATCTTTTGGGTTACACTTTCCCTGGAGAGGATTAGACTTTGTAAGAAATCCAGCGGTGGAGGGGGGTGGCTTATTACGGGCAGTTTTTGGTTTTTATCAAATATTTCTGGCAGAGCTGCATGTTTTAAAGATGTTAAAATACCAACATATATACCTTAAACAAATCGATTAATTATGTTCTATGCAAAATTCAACTTCAAAATTCAATTTTACATACCTTTTCTTTATAGTTTCTTAACACACCGCCAAATAAGTCTAATTAAATAGGATTGAAAACGACATATTTATAGAAGCGGGCGGCTTTGGAATTTGCGTTGTGCACGTATTGAAAAGAGGTCGCATAATTATCCTAAAAATCTAATATTACAATTTTGTCATTTCTTTTAATTTCCACTGAGTACGTTTGAAGATTGTGTGTTGTTCCACACCAGATATTTTATTTATCTTTTATATAAATTTAAATATTACTCTAACAATTACAATTGTCGTGCTCATTAAATGACAACAGCTTTAAGAATTAATTGAGATGCCAAAATAAATGTATCACAGTTAACGTATAAAGCCAATTATGGAATCTGATTTGATTTTAGTAGAGACCAGCTAGACCTTCAAAAAATTAAGTATTGTTAAACTGCCTTGAAGATGACAAATCAGAACACCCTCTAACAGACGAAGGCTAACAGTGAAAATGTCATAATCAAAGAGCAATTTTAACAGAATTTAATCAAGCTTGATGTATCTTTGTAGTTGTGAAAAACAATAATTGGAAATTGATAAAAGCATTTACAAATAGATACTTGACATATCGGTTAAGGATCTAGTCAAATCTAACAAAGAAATAGTTTTTGACTGATAATTAATATTGATATTGTACAGTGAAAACACAATGTGTACGTTTAATATGACTTTTATTTTATCTTTAATCGTATACTAACTATTTAAATGATAAAGCATTTATTTCAATGTCTACGAAAAAATAGTAAGCAAAGCAGAACCTAGTGCTAGGATTAAGACGTACCATTATGCCTTTTTTTATTATAGGATGCCAAAGATGGTCTTGCCTATTGAAGTGATTTGGATGTTTATATCGCAATCGCTTAATGTTGTAAACGAGCATAATAATGAGTTTGCCTGGTTTCCATATTATCTAATCGAATGTCATAATTTTAACTATTTAAAGCGTGCTCAGCTACCGCAGATATGTTCTTTAGGGCTAGCATCAAAGCTACTTTTTGGGCTCCAATGCATCCTTTTCTATAAGAACAAGATAACTTACACTCCAGAAGATGACAATGGATTTGAAACACCTTTATGTGACCTTAAATGTTCTTTAAATCTTTCTTGTAGTTTTAAAGATAATCTTAATGTCATGATCAATTAGGATCTTTCAATGGTACCTGTAACATTAATTATAAAACTAAAAGGAAGAAAAGCAGGGTCAACATTAGTCACTAGTTTACCATGGATAAGGAAATTAATGAAGTTAGCCTTTCTAGACATGTTAATATCTAACACTATTAATTCTTTATCTTTTAACGTGTGCCGAAAGGAGATACACACCAATAGACACATTCATAAGATATCAAACCACTATTCACGTCAAAAAAATTGGTGTAACTGAATTTTTAGTGGATTGAACTAAACGAATTGTAGTCTTGAATTTTTGAGAAAATAAATATTTAGCTAAATCGCTACAAGCTAATGGGTTTTAACTTAAAGGCATAATTATAAAGAAATACTAGTGATTAATGTTGGTACCGCTTTTGTTCCTTTTATAACAAATGTTAATGGTAGAATTGAGAAAATTCTAATTAATCGTGGCATTGGAGCTATTTTTAATCCTATAAGAAAGGTTAAAGAATATTTAAGATCACCTAAAGATGTTTCAAATCCATTGTCATCTTCTGGAATGTATAAGTTGTCTTATTCTTCTGTAAAAGTATGCAATGAAACCATCTAAGCTGCTTTCGATTACTGTAATTAAATGTTTCCTTTAATTTGTTTCGGTCTAGCTCACCGGTTTCTAATTATAAAAGATACAGGAGTTGTTCGTTACTACTAGGTCGATCACTACTACCCGCCTCTTCCACACTTTTATATATATATATATATATATAACAAAATGAACAAACTGAAACGGTATTTTAAAAGAAACAAACAAAACAAAGAAAATAGATAATGCGGCTTCTACTGGGCGGGTGCCTTTTCGGTTCAGGGATTTGGCGGTGATGTCCTCAGGCAGCTCGGCTTTTAGGTCTGCTGTAAAAACACGGTTAGCAAGGTGTTTAGATATTCAAAGGAACTAACCTTTAATTCTGTTGTTGCATTTTAGTTAAATTAATTCATTTAAAATAAACAAGAATTTTCCAACACAGTCCTGTTGAGTAGCTATGGGTGACCGAATTATTTGCAGTTATTATAACTCTAATAGTAAGTGTGCGTCGATATGATAACGAGGGTGGCCGTCTTATACCTGTTTTGGAGGTCGACTGGAAAAATCAACACTTTTAAACAGAATTTAAATGGTACAAATGCAATTTTTCTACCTCTAATTTTTATGAAATGGACTTTTATATTGCCTTTATAAAATACAACTTTTACGGTCTACTATTTACAAACGTAGATTTAAAAGAAACTAACTAATTTATGCAGGGTTTTCGTTGATTATATTCCCTTTATAAAATATAACTTTTATGGTCTACTATTTACAAATGTAGATTTAAAAGAAACTAACTAATTTATACAGGGTTATTGTTGATTAACTAACGACCTATTTACACTAATTATTAGGGAATACTATATTTTTAATTACGCTTAGTAATTAGTGGAAGTTTTAGTAAAACAGATTCACTGCACAATAACAATTACAGTATGCCTGATCAAACTAGATCTATCTTTAATTTGCATATCAAATGTCTATTTGTGAACGCTGTTATCAATTTGAAATTTAAGTTGTTTATTACTTTATGCTTACATCATCACTCGATTAAATTTTGTTAAATTTGTTCATTGATTATACCATTTTTCATTGTTAACCTTCATCCCTTAGAGGGTGCTCTGATTTGTCATGTTCAAGGCAGTTTAATAATATGTATTTAATTTATTAAAGGTCTAGCTATTTTTTACTAAAATAAAATTAGATTCCATAGTTGGCTTTATAAGTGGATCAAACTGTTGTATTAGTAGCAGGCTTGTTATATTAATAGCGGGCTTTCATACTTTATAAATTTATTTTCACTATTCAATTAATCCTTAAAGCTATTTCTATTTACTGATGACAATTGCAACTGTTATCGAAACATTTATTTTAATATAAAAGATAAATAAAAAATTAATAATTTAATACCCAAATGATAAATATTTTAATTATGTGTGATAATTGTGAAAGTTTTCTTTTTCAAACTTGTTTCAATATGTTTGATCCAGTGGGAGAATGATCATGGAGTAAAGATGATCAGATTTGATTTGCTAGGAACTGGCTTTATTAATGCAGTTCTTTAAAGTGATGGAAAACATCCCTGAATGTACCACTCGTTAATTACATGAGTTATGTGAGACATAATCACTGGTAAAGCGAGTTTTTATTATGCTATCAGACCCAACAGGATTAGTTTTAATGCGATTAATAATACGAAGTGAATAATTTAAAATTAAAGAAGTTGTATGGATTATTTTTAAAAATATTTTAATTGATTGTGCAATTGAAAAGTTTGAATGTAATTAATATTGATTGTTATTATCAAGATTTTGAAAATGTTGAAAGTGTTGGTCCGTATGGTGTAGGTGCTATTAGTTTCTTATACATACCTACTACTCTCCCATAAATTAAATTGTACATTTCTAAGGATTTTGGAAACCCCTTAACGATAACGTCTGCTTCCATGGAGGTAGAACAATTCTTAAAGCAGTCGTGATCTTTAATTGACTCAATGGATCTTGCAGAAACATAACAGTACCTACAGTACCTACATACAAAAGCTTTTTTGTTTTTGCACCTATTATACATGCTTGTAAATAAGGTGTTTTTGTATACTTGTCACTTACGACTCCGAATATAGCGTTGTAATTTGTTCAGTAATAACGTTGACCCCACATACCGTCAAGTATAACTGAAAGTATGGGTGTTCCGTCACCATTAACACTCCCTGCATATATTGCTAGTAATGCTTCTTCTCTCCCAGTCGCTTTCATTAAAGCTTCATATTTCTTATGTATCACAGGTGATACACCATTGTGATATTTGCTGTATGTTTTATCACTCATACTGTAACGTGTCAATTCTTGTCTATCGTTACTTTAATTTAAGTTTTGAGTTTGTCTTATTATTGGTAAATATATCTACATTACGTTGGTATCTAATTAAATTTTGGAATATATTTTGATATTTTCACTTTAGTCTACGTAATTACGAATCCCTGTGTATATTTAGTAACACCTATTTTTTTTTGTTTTGTGCGCAAATGCGAATTTAATGCGCTTGATTCACTTCCTTTCAGTCTCTTCTGCTATACAGTTCATTACATTACGTTTAAGTTTTGCTTCCCTTTCACAAGGGAACAAAGAACAGTGCAAGGGTACGCCTCTACATTAAGGAAACCGCTTGTGTTGGGAAAAAGCTGAAATTTTAATGAATTTTGCACTTGGAAAGGCGAGGTGGTGACGTTACGACGTGAATATTAATAAAATGGCGTGCATCTGGGAGAAGTGTGTTGTAGTGAATTTAGACAAATTATTAGATTCCAATACGCTACTTTGCATGCCCACTTTTTGCGTTTGATCTTAACTAATGCCAGACTCATGTTGATCGAAATATAAATTCGCAACATTTTTCCACCTACTAACAAAAACAAAATTGTATAGTATGCTGTATATAAAAGACCGTTTTCATAGTTACACGGCATTTTCGTAGATAAAGTGTTTTTTTAATGCAAATTATTAATTGCAGAAAAGATATTCAAGAATAAAATTATGAAGTTTACACTACTTACACCAGAGAAAATTTTTTCATAAGAAATTTCTTGCTTTTTTTTTGACCGATACAACCGTGATTTAGTTTTCGCCATCACACTAATACAATTCGAATTTCACAAAACACACTTTAGCACTAGTTGAAATTAGCTCGAGAGTCAATGTAAAGCTAAATCTATGCCATCATAATAGTACATTAAAATAAGAGTTTGAGAAGGCATCTATTCAAGAACGAATTTGAAATTCCGAAAGGAGCCGCGTAGCAGCGAGTTTCGAAGCAAATGAGTGCTTGAAGGGCCTTTATACCAAGTATTTTATACTATTTTTTCTACATTGCCATTTTATAAATAAATTAAAATTTTAAATCTAGGGAATTTTGTGGTGGTTGGTATGACGTCATTATTTTAGGTGGCTGTGAAACCAATTCAATTTGAAACGTCAATTTTCTTTACATTTGTCGTTGAATGTTTATTGTTTAAAAATGGATGCAGAACATTTACCACTAACGTCTTCACAAATTAGGCAAATTGCGCAAAATACATTGGAAAAATTGTTACTGGATAATTTTAAATCCCAGTATGAAAAAGAATTTCAAAGCTTTGAAGAGTGGCGTCACAAGGAATTTTTCGAAAATATTTTACTTATTTTGATTTTCAATGTCAAAAGTATAAATCATCCACTATATGGAGAACCTATTCGATGCTTAGATATACATATGAATGTGGACATATCCAGTACAATAAATTAAAGGCATTTTTTAAAAAATTATCTCGAGGTTACACACCAAAGAAATCTCAAATTTTAGAAGAAGATGATATTCGTAAATTTATTCAAGAATTAAATGATTCAAAATACGTGGCCACCAAAGTAAAACTGAATTTTACATATATCATAACCTTATATCTGATAAATTTTTAGGTTATCTTGATAATGGGCTCTAATGGTGCGCGTAGGCGTGAGGAACTGACGAATTTGTCTATTGAGGATGTTGAATATAAATACGACTTCATCATGGTGTCCTTACCTAAAACAAAAAACAATGTACCAAGACAATTGCTTATAACAGATCAACACTGGATTAATTTAATTAAAAAATATGCTAACCTCAGACAGAAGAAAGTTACACATAAGCGATTTTTTTTAGCTGTCCGTAATGGCAGTTGTGTTAATTCGCCAATCGCTATGAATACTATGGGGAAAGTGGCAAAAGATATTGCAACTTTTCTTAAATTGCCAAACCCAGAACTTTTTACGGGACATTGTTTCAGAAGGTCAAGTGCGACACATTTAGCTAATCATGGTGGTGACTTGCTGACAATCAAACGCCAAGGAGGTTGGAAGTCTTCGTCTGTTGCCGAAGGCTACGTCGGAGCTTCTCTGAGGAAAAAATTTGAAGTCTCACAAATGCTTGGATCTAAACAAACCGATTTAGCCTTACCTGGATGTTCCACTAATTTAGAAAAACAGCCTAATTATGGCACAAATAGTACATTAAAATACGAGTGTTATATGCAACAGCAATATTGTCTCAGATCAGAATTACATGGTGTCACTATAAATTCCCGAGATATATAACATATAACTGTTAACGTATACAAAATTGTAATTTTCAAGGTAATAATTTAAATTAAAGTTCTTGTTCATTATTATTAATTTATTTGTTTTGCTTTTTGAGAGGTTAAGTGTTCGACTGAAGTATGACGGAGCAACCTCCGTGAAAACAGCAGAAAATCATAGCCTCTAAAAACGCCGAGTTTAGCCGAATGGCCATGGGCGTCCGTCATTACATAAAAGGGTATCACATTATTTTCGCATTTAAAAATGAAAAGCTTCAAGGAGCTTTACCAGCCATAAATCTATAAAAGTACTGATACTAAGCAGATAAGCCTTATTGACATACAATGGGATTGACGGGGTGTAATAAACCCTGTAAAACTTGAAAAAATCATAGCAAAGGAGTGCACTAGAAGAGCATAATCATCCTTACACAATAAATTACTTATCCCATGGAGATACACCCACAAAAGTCTTATCGACTTGCAATGGCATTCACGGGGTGTAATCCACCCCGAAAGACTGGAAAAAATCATGGCAAAGAAGTGCACAAGAAGAGCATAATCATACTCACACAATAAATTACTTATCCCATGAAGATACACCAACAAAAGTCTTATCGACTTGCAATGGGATTCACGGGGTGTAATCCACCCCGAAAGACTGGAAAAAATCATGGCAAAGAAGTGCACAAGAAGAGCATAATCATACTTACACAATAAATTACTTATGCCAAGGAGATACACCCACAAAAACCTTATCGACTTGCAATGGGATTCACGGGGTGTAATCCACCCCGAAAAACTTGAAAAAATCATAGCAAAGAAGTGCACAAGAAGAGCATAATCATACTCACACAATAAATTACTTATACCAAGGAGATACACCCACAAAAACCTTATCGACTTGCATTGGGATTCACGGGGTGTAATCCACCCCGAAAAACTTGAAAAAATCATAGCAAAGAAGTGCACGAGAAGAGCATAATCATACTTACACAATAAATTATTTATGCCAAGGAGATACACCCACAAAAACCTTATCGACTTGCATTGGGATTCACGGGGTGTAATCCACCCCGAAAAACTTGAAAAAATCATAGTAAAGAAGTGCACGAGAATAGCATAATCATACTTACACAATAAATTACTTATGCCAAGGAGATACACTCACAAAAGTCTTATCGACTTGCAATGGGATTCACGGGGTGTAATCCACCCCGAAAGACTGGAAAAAATCATGGCAAAGAAGTGCACAAGAAGAGCATAATCATACTTACACAATAAATTACTTATGCCAAGGAGATACAGCCACAAAAAACTTATTGACTTGCAATGGGATTCACGGGGTGTAATAATGTGTAACCTATTTAATAGTTCGCTAATCGCCATTAAAATAAAGGAAAATTATATTCCGTAGTTGTAATTCAGCTCTACTGCAGGCTTATCTTTACGCTGAATCTATTTGACAACTTAATTTTTTCTTTAGGGGCATCAATGATATAACGTTTTTAGCTCACATTAGGCACGCTGGGCGACAATATTTGAAATTAGTACCTACATCAGCCAAAAAAAAACTGATTGGCAGTAGTACTTACAGTATGTATATGTACGATCACGGTCATAAGTAATGTGTCATACGTGTGAGCAACCACAATAGAAATATGTCTTTCCAGATTGCCTTGGCACGGTACATTTACATATTACGAAATACGTTGTTGACTGCATCCCTTGTCCATACAAAAATATTGCTTATGACCGTGACTGTACATATTTAAAAGTCAGTAAGTTGTGTAAGGGTATAAAAGCCAAACCTTGTGACTAATTATGTTCTTATTTTTTTAAACCCCAACGCAATATTTTTAAGGCAAGTAAAGGAATACGATATGAACACAACTTTATTGAGTGTCTTATATATCCGTTAGTTATGTAATAGTTACATATATGATATATACATTACATACATCCATAATATTTAACAATATTTCATACATTGCTATACGGGATACTGAAACACAAAAATACAAATAGTAACGAAAACATATTATAGTTATATTCATCTCGAAGAGTAAATTTTCTTAAGCAGTTCCTGCGTTTCAGTATCTACCGCATAGTTCACAAAGATTGCATTGATATTTAGATATAGGATTAATGTAGATCTCTAGTTCTTTAGCAGTGAGTACGCAGTTTGAGTGCGAGTACCTTTGGCACCCATTGCATTTAAATGAACATTCGTTATAATCATTGCTGCAATAAATGCATTTGTAATGTACATCGGATGAACGTTGTAATATAAAGTATTTAAGCTCGGTCCTAAAGTCATTCATATTTTTCCTTATTAATAGGCTTTTGCCGTTTACTATATTTTTAAAGTAGTACATTATATATAATCCTCAGTTATAGTTGTCGGATTGAGTTATGTGTTCTTTAAAAATATATTTCCATCCCACATTGTCAATACATTTATTTATAGGTTTTATTTCATTATATTGTTGTATAAAACATAAATTTATTAAAAAATTGCTTAGTTTTACTAATGTTCTTTCCCAAAGGGTCCAATAAATTAAAGGTTTTGTCTTTTAGATTAATAAATGCAATAAGGTAATGACTGTGCTGTTCTATTGGCATAACAATATTGTTTTTCTCAAAATTTGTTTTTTGGCATATATAATTTAGATTCTCAGATTCATTTGAAAATATAAGAGATGATTTCCCGTTGTTATGATTTGAAAATAGTTATGCACATTGAGCAGTTGAAGGCAAATATCAATAACGAAACTACTAACATATTCATGTCCATTCAGAGTTAAGTAATCATTTATAATTATTTCTTTTATTGGGCATGATACACCTTCAAATGTTGCTACTATGTAAGTCCTTTTATTAGATAGAGTTTGGTAATAATTTACGTCATTGACAAGGCCATTTGGCAAGAAAACGATATCATTAATTGGTCTCCATCTTATTTTTTCTATATGCAATTGTGGATAAACTAAGTGTGGCAGCATGTAAAAGTAGTAAAATTTCTTTAAAGTTGGAAGGATTTTATTTTTACAGAATGCAACATTACGATAGATTCTTACTTTCCTTATTCCCTTAAAAGTATAAATTACAAGGTCACACCACTTTCTTTCACAAACTTCCAATAAACCTTGTATTTGGTAATAATAAGAATGGTTTACTTTTAAATTTCCATCAGAGGTAAGAAAATCGAAGTTTGCTATATTTGGGTTTTCAAATCGTTTTAAAGGGGCATTTCACCTCAATGATCCCTTCGTCTTCCATTAACCCATCTGGTGAAACTGCTATAAACCCGTATTTTGAATGAACTCTTAAACCGCTTTTTATTATTTGGATTCCGTCCTACTCGGCATAAATTTGCAAGGCTGTCTCTTCATAACATTTTCCATGAATAATAGCATCTGTTAAAGTTGATTTTGTACTTGTAATTTGTTTTATAAGTGTTGTATATGAATTTTCACTTGATTTACAAATATTTCCAAAATATGAAGATGTCACCCTCATTGTTCTTTGATGAAACCATTCAGCATTGTTAGATTGTCCTTTTGTGTTTCTTTCTACCTGATATCTTTCTTCTTCATGTAAATGAAAATTTTCCAGGTAAATAGCGTATTGATGCAAATTTTTGTTATTTAGTGGAGTAACAGGGAGATTGACTTGACAACGTTTACAAATAAAATCTTTTTCTTCTTCTATTTTTGAAGACTCACATTCGAAATGAACCCAATTTTGGCATTTATCACACTGTATGAAGGATGTTATCTCATTGAATTTGCCGAGTCCACAATAAGAACATCGGGTGGTATCATCAAGCTTTATTAATTCATCATCAGATACATAGTGGCTTTTAGTTTTATCAGCAACAACGCAACTTAAACTTAAATTTGGTACAATGTTTTTTTTTATAAATCTACCTGGGAAATGATTTCCTGAATTTCTTGCTTTTCGATGCCAAGTCTCCTGAGAATTAGTTTCAGTTTCGAGATCAGTGATTTTGTTTTTGCATTGTCTTGATGATAAACCAAAATTTTTAATATTCAAAACTGATTCCGTGTGATATGATATTATCTCATTTATATATAACTGTAGAAACCTATTACACCTAAGATTTTTTCACCTCTGAGAACATTGGTTTTTAAATCGCCAAAGTAGCATTCCACTAAGGAATTGCTAATTTTGTTTGTATTTAACTTCCCCACAAAGGAAAGTAAGGAATATATTTTTTAAGAATAATATCCAATAATGATATATTCTGATAACAATTTTTATCTGATTTTTCGTTCGAGATGACGGTATTATCAACTAAGTTTTTGTATCTTTTGTAAAATTGGCTATTTTTGTAAAGAGCGTCACTATTTTCAACATAACTAAGAAATTGGGTGCATGACCAGTCACTTATGTTAACTTTTTCAAAATCTACTTTATCATTGTTGTTTAAAGAACCAACGGTTTTCTCGCAAAGGTTTTGAAGTTTTTTTAAAGAAGAGTAACACTTGCATTAAAATATGTAGCACTTAATAATATAGTCATATGTGTAACCCAAAAGTTTAAATCACTTAATTCTTTAATCAAAATAGCGCATGCAATAAGGTCTTTTAGTGTATGTTTCTGTTTTTCATTTGTACAGTGTTGGTTAATATCGGCACATGCCATTTTTAGGAAATGCGCACAACACAAATGAATAGTAACAAACTTATCACGTTTTTTTACTATTTGGTTAATAATGTCCATATATGTGTTTATATACTCTAGCAACGTCATATTATTAAAAGCTTTGGAAAATGCATGAAGATTTGCAAAGCTAAAGTCACTGACTACACCCTGAAATAAAGGCCATTTTTGATTTTGTTCACAATAAAATTTATAATCGTTACATAGCTTGAATATGGTATTAGAGTCATGTACTGAGGATAACATACTAAAAACTGGCACCATTCTCTGGGTATTACAATCACTCACTATTGCGGTATAAAATAACACTCTTTTCTTCGAACTTTTATCTGGGTGTTTAATTATCCCCCCAGTAGCATCAAAATATATGTAAGGCAGCTTTCCTGCTAAACTTTGTTTTTGTAGGATATCTAACTGCTTATTGCTATATAATTTAATATTAAATGGAAAACACACTTCTCTAATGTAATCAGGATATATACGTTGCAATTTTATAAGATCGAGTCTTGCATCTTTATCCAGATCCCTGTCCGCAAGAGATTCTGATCTGATCTTTCTTACCGCAGAGTCTGATTTTATTTTACCCAAATTTTTTATTTTGAGTGTATTGCCTATTGCACTAGATTCACCTAACTGCTTTAGTATATTTTTCTTGTACTGCAATGGTTTTAGGTGTTTGAGTTTCTTCTTTACTGCGATTCGTTCTACTCCTGTAACATACGACGTTAAATAATTTTTATGATTATAATCCACTGAAGGACTGTACAAGTATACCCTCTGGTTCTTCAAAATTATAATAAACTTTTTACAATTTGTGTGAATGCATTTGGCATATATTTTGTAAATATTTTTCGTTTTTCAAAATTTTTTGTCTTTAATAACTATGGAACATGTTGAATTTATAAATCTTTTAATTCTATTTTTAATAAAATAAGAATAAAACTTAGTGTACAGTTTATTTTCCTTAAAAATATCATTCCAAGCATTAGAAGAAATGTCAAATGTGCCCTCTAAGATATTACACTGTTTGTATTTGAATACAGCAAGGTTGCTGTTTACATTTTCCGAATTCTTCGGTATAATAATGCCTAATGAATCACCAGATGATAAATGTAAAAGACTTTTAGGAATTATTCCATCAAAAGACTTCCCAGGAGCATGTGGAGAAGATGTGTGTATGGGCGGGGAAATACTTAAAGACTTATCGGATGTTATTACACTGCGAGAATTTCTCATAGAAACCTTTGTATCAATTGCTGAACTTTCTTCAAAATCATTTTTAGATAGTATACACGAGTCTTCCATGCAAATTTTTCCACATATGTCCATAGAAAATAGAAAATCTGTAGTATTTAGTTTTTCGTATACTGTATCTCTATCGACGTGTTCATTTGAGCCACTCATCAGACTAATTTTATTGTTCCAAATTTTGTACAGTTTAAATCTGTTTTTTAAATGATTTTTAATTTTCAAAAAAGTACATAATCTTCCGTAGGTGGATGTGCATTTTCGATAATTTAAACCGCGATCGCTGTTGCCTTTCACAAAATTTAATATTCCACTTTCATTAAAGTTTGCAGATTTTTGCTCAGTAAATTTATGTTTGAAGCATTTATCTCTCTGAATTATTTGGCATACCCTACTTGGATAAAGTTTTAAGCGTCTATTACTCAAACAATCAAACACATTAGTAATAATTGGATCATTTTTGCGCAGTGTTTGCAAATCCTCTAGCGAATATGTGGGGTAATTAATTTTAAGGAACGAAATAATTTTTTCAGTGATACCTGCTATTGTAGACATTTTTGTAAAACTAATAAAACATTTATTGGAAACACAGGCACAACACAAGAAAACTCCAAGCAACTGTTTATACAAATACTAAAATATACAAACCGAAATACTGCAAGACAAAATAAAATATACCTTACCAGTGTCCATACGATATGGAAAAATTAAATCATAATAATCGTATTACATTACTAAATTCGTAATCTCGGATGACTTCCTTTGCTTTATGCAAAAATCAAAAGCTAGCAATGTGATACACAGACAGCTGCTGATACAGTTTTTATGTGCTTCGATATGGCCCGTACAGCAACATATAATATTGCACTGTTAAGTGTAATTTCAATTAATAACGACACAATGAATAATTATATCAAACGCTTGATGAACTTATGTAATATATATTTTGTTTTGTTTTGTTTTAGATAAATAATGCACACGTTGCATACGTACTGTTAAAAACAATTAATGTTTTGTTACAAATTTCAGAGTAAAATAGTTTTGCGGTTTTTTGTCTATACATATTACGTTTCAACCAAATATAAAGCACCGTAAAATAGGCAGACTTTTGTAGTTTTAGAAACGTTTTTCCTTATAAATAAGGAAACATCAGAGATTTCATTACAGAATTTTTAGCCCAGTTCACTGTCAGTTTCACGCAATTTTGAAAAGCGCATTCGTAAGGGGTTGGTAGATATGGGATACCAGAGATTCTGGGATACCGTGGTGGTTCTAAATAACCTACATTTAATGGGTTTCAGATTATTTATAAACCAAGATACAGCATCATTGATCAGTTTTGCTCAATTCCCTAATTGTTAATAGCCTACTTACTACATATATTATTTATCCAATATGTGGCCTAATAGTGTATAAATAAAAATTTAAATGCAGGTTCGGCTAAAAAAAAATGATCACATGTGATTTACTTTAAAACAACAACCTGTATATCGAAATTTTGAAGATTAGTTTGCATGTTTAAAAGAAGCGAAAAAATTAAGTCATATTTAATGTCTTCACATATTTGCATACAGTTTTGTTATCTATTAATGACTTAATAGTGATTACCCTATATACATAACAAGCAGCAAATAAATCACGTATTTTACGGAAACTTGCTAATCATAATAACCTTTAATCATATAATTATAACTTTACTTGTTAAAAGCAGATCATAACTTCTAACAATGAAAGATTTTCGCAGGTATTTCTTTATTAAATTAGTGAGGTATTCACTTAACCCATTGGAGAATCATTGCCTTATTGATTTGCTTCTCAAAATAAATACTGTAAGGTCTTCGGAGTTTTCGATCTTTTCAAATAAATACATTCAAATCAATTACTAATCAATTTGATAATTTATACTATTAGTTCGGGAAATAATATCGAGCATTTCGATACCTATCAAGTTTTCTTAAAAACTTTCCGTTTCACTGTTGACTATAACTAAGTAATTGTCATGGAATGAGACCTTTATTTTTATACACTTACGCAAAATAAAGTATTAACCACTACTAATCAGATTTTGTTTCACGGACATAGGTACCAACTTTAAAATATGTGTCTGGCGTAGCTTATCACGCATGCCGTACTCGTATATACCGTGTTCATTTCAAAACTTACCACCCCCTGTAATTCAAAAACAACATTTAATAGTCGCCGGAACACGGTAATTTTGTTTTAAGGGGGAACATTTTTGGCAGTCAAGGGGTCTTGGTATGCTCAAACCTGTAACCCCTAGCAACCACAATTTTAAAATCTCACATGCAGCTACCCCACTTGTTATACATCATTTGAAAGCCCCTTCCATTATCAACACACCAGTCTTTTGCAAATTGGCTGAGATTTGAAAAAGTTAAATTGACGTGTCCCGGCGATTGTTGAATGTTTTGGTGTTTTGGAATTACAGGAGGTGGTAAGTTTTAAAATGAACACAGTTTAGATTAGATATCGTCGAGATATCAATCATGTCCAAAAGGTTTTATGTTTATTTTATATTTAATTATAGACTTAAGATATATTATTATAAGTTTTTGTTATGATTATAATAATTTAATATTAGTCAAGTTGCTTTGGAATGTGTGAATCCTTGCGATATTGCAGGCTCACATTCCATTAATATAAGTAATTTGATTGTAATCTCATTATATTTAGAATTTACATCAGTTCTACATACATAAAGACAAAATTTACATCGATTGGGGCTTGAACCTTGGTGGCGCAGTTGGTAGCGCGGTACTCTAGCAAAGTACCGGTCGTAGGTTGAAATCCTACTCGAGGTAAACTTTTTATTTATGTATTTAATAAAATTAATAATAATTTTTAATTACTTAAGATATATGTAATCATTTGGGACAAAAGATGCCAAAAAAGATAATTTATTCACTAAGTCCGTTGGGAAAACGAACAAGCCCATTGTTTTAATTTTTTTGAGAACACGGAAAAATTTGTTGATTTGCTGGGCATGAACGAAATTATATGGCTTTAGGGCTTTCGTTGAATCTATAGGCTATAGACAAGAATGAACTTTCATGGCTTTACAGTGTTGGACGTCATTTAAAGCTGGAGTTATTTAAAGACATTGTGTACATACGAATTTCGATAAAAAAAAACGGCATGAAACATTTTCTGGGTGGCTAAGAATGAGCTTTTTTGGTTTTAGACATTTGCTCATTGGAGGATAAAGATGCCAAAAAATGTGTTGCTTGGATAAGAAAGCTAAAGGTTCTGTTTTGCAACGTTGGCCTGTTTGTGATTATAGGTATCTAAAAATCCTATTTACCAATTTCGTTGAAAAAACGACCAAAACCATAGGCCGGATGGAAAGAACGACATTTTATCATATATGAAGTCATTATTTGCGGATAAACATGCCCAAACATTTCCTTTATATACCAATTGATGAAGGAAAGTATAAACGTACGACAATATGGGTGAGAACTAACTATTTATGAAAATGTAAACGTTCACCATAATTACTCATAATAAATATTTATCCTTTTGGGTTTTTTTATGGTGTATATTTGTAAGTTAAGGTTATACAATCAATCTAAACGTTTCCATAACACTTACAGTTATCTTCGTCAGTAGCAATATTAAAAATTGTTAAAGATGTAAACAATTTTTGTCAAATTTGAAAAATTTAAACGTTATCATAAGCCTGCTATTAATATAACATTTTGGAAAACGTATAAGCCAACTATAAATTGCCATTTTAGTAAAGAATAACTAAATCATTAAAAATTAAATATTGTTAAACAGTCTTGAGGTTAACAAACGAGAACACCTTCTGACGTCGAAGGCTAACAATAAAATTTGCCAACCACAAAAACGAACTTAACGAGATTCGGTTGAAATTGTGATGTAAGTGTGAAGTTGTAAATAAACTTCAATTTAAAATTGATAGAAACATTTACACATCCAAACAAAACATCAATTAAAATAATTCAGTTAAATCTAGCTTAATAAATAATTGCAAGTGTTATTAACAATGAAGAGCACAATGAAGAACATTTATGTAATTTATGATTCTAATTTTAATTTCAAGTAATTATGTTGAATCATAATGCTATGGAAATTCAACAAGCAATTGGTAAAGTATTTACTTCAAGGTTTAGGAAAAAACAGCAAAAACCCTAGACATACCAAAAGTTAAAATTAAAATCAAGATGTACCATTATGCCTTTTTTTAATTATAAGATGTCAAAACCTATTTTCTTCTTGTCTATTAGGGACAAACATCCTCAAACACATTATACACCACTGAAATTAGTCATATGCATAGTAAATTATTATCAACAATTTTTTTATAAGCCCACCAGTATGGCTTTACATTCATAGTGTTCAAAAACAAGAGGGCCATAAGTAACCACCACCCGACCGGTTTAGTTATTATTGTGACGCAAGAAGAGGAGGTAGATCACTCACGGCACATCTCGATTTTGAACTATATAACTTACCATCATGTAATGACTCCTGGGCTTATAACATAATGTTTGTTAGTAATTATCATATACTGCGTTTTTCTTGAAAAATATTTCATATTTCATATGCATAGTAATTTCTAAATGACTTTGTAAAATGATAAAAGGACTTTCCTTTATGTTCAACTCGTTGGACAGACTTTGATATTAAACGATAATTCGCTTTAGGAAATGTCACCAGATTTTTGAGTACCTTAGGCGTAACTACAGTTTTTGCTACTCTAGAAGACAAACTCAATTAGTAATGATTTACGCGATTACTTACACTCAGTGTATCCCAATGCAAGTCAATGTATTGGGTGTATCTGCTTTGGATGACTGATTTATTGTGTAAGTATGATTATGCTCTTCTTGTGCACTTCTTTGCCATGATTTTTTCCAGTCTTTCGGGGTGGATTACACCCCGTGAATCCCATTGCAAGTCGATAAGGTTTTTGTGCGTGTATCTCCTTGGCATAAGTAATTTATTGTGTAAGTATGATTATGCTCTTCTTGTGCACTTCTTTGCCATGATCTTTTCCAGTCTTTCGGGGTGGATTACACCCCGTGAATCCCATTGCAAGTCGATACGGTTTTTGTGGGTGTATCTCCATGGGATAAGTAATTTATTGTGTGAGTATGATTATGCTCTTCTTGTGCACTTCTTTGCCATGATTTTTTCCAGTCTTTCGGGGTGGATTACACCCCGTGAATCCCAATGCAAGTCGATAAGGTTTCTGTGGGTGTATCTCCTTGGCATAAGTAATTTATTGTGTGAGTATTATTATGCTCTTCTTGTGCACTTCTTTGCTATGATTTTTTAAAGTTTTTGGGGTGGATTACACCCCGTGAATCCCATTGCAAGTCGATAAGGTTTTTGTGGGTGTATCTCCTTGGCATAAGTAATTTATTGTGTAAGTATGATTATGCTCTTCTTGTGCACTTCTTTGCCATGATTTTTTCCAGTCTTTCGGGGTGGATTACACCCCGTGAATCCCATTGCAAGTCGATAAGACTTTTGTGACTGTATCTCCTTGGCATAAGTAATTTATTGTGTAAGTATGATTATGCTCTTCTCGTGCACTTCTTTACTATGATTTTTTCAAGTTTTTCGGGGTGGATTACACCCCGTGAATCCCAATGCAAGTCGATAAGGTTTTTGTGGGTGTATCTCCATGGGATAAGTAATTTATTGTGTGAGTATGATTGTGCTCTTCTTGTGCACTTCTTTGCTATGATTTTTTCAAGTCTTTTGGGGTGGATTACACCCCGTGAATCCCATTGCAAGTCGATAAGGTTTTTGTGGGTGTATCTCCTTGGCATAAGTAATTTATTGTGTAAGTATGATTATGCTCTTCTTGTGCACTTCTTTGCCATGATTTTTTCCAGTCTTTTGGGGTGGATTACACCCCGTGAATCCCATTGCAAGTCGATAAGGTTTTTGTGGGTGTATCTCCTTGGCATAAGTAATTTATTGTGTAAGTATGATTATGCTCTTCTTGCGCACTTCTTTGCCATGATTTTTTCCAGTCTTTCGGGGTGGATTACACCCCGTGAATCCCATTGCAAGTCGATAAGACTTTTGTGGGTGTATCTCCATGGGATAAGTAATTTATTGTGTAAGGATGATTATGCTCTTCTAGTGCACTCCTTTGCTATGATTTTTTCAAGTTTTACAGGGTTTATTACACCCCGTCAATCCCTTTGTATGTCAATAAGGCTTATCTGCTTAGTATCAGTACTTTTATAGATTTATGGCTGGTAAAGCTCCTAGAAGCTTTTCATTTTTAAATGCGAAAATAATGTGATACCCTTTTATGTAATGACGGACGCCCATGGCCATTCGGCTAAACTCGGCGTTTTTAGAGGCTATGATTTTCTGCTGTTTTCACGGAGGTGACGGAGCAGTGCTATCAACATCAATACAATACATTTTACTATTACATTCTCGCACGCGACCTTGTTATTACAGCACTCAAATTAAGTCATTTGGGTGCTTTAATGAACTTATACTAAACGCAAAGTAGCAAAACATTATTTATAATTGTGAACTAATAATTAGTCAAATACGATGTCCTAATGTCATTTATTATTATGGGGTGGTATTTGTTAATTGTTATGGAATAATGCAACCCTTGTTGCTTTCTAACGGAATAATCTCATTTAAATTACTTTGTAAATTTACCAGTGTAGGATATTTAAGAGAAAATAGAATAATTACTACTTACGTTAATTAACTCGATGCAAAATGTATGACGTGTTATCCATTTTCTTATTAATATATATATATATATATATATATATATATATATATATATATATATATATATATATATATATATTGATGGTTAAATACCGAGATGAATAATAGTTGGTTATAGAACTACCCATTTATGTTGATGGGATATCAAATTGTATACCTGCGAAAGCGTAATAAAGGTAATGTGCAGGTAAATGTCAAAGATAATTTATTCAGATAACATGTTTAACACTTTTGTGATATACCTGAGTAAACGAATTGATTACGTCATAAAACGTATTGTTAGTTGCCTACATATTATGTTAGATAGGCGCAACAAAACATTTCGTCGTCTGTTCCTACCCGCCTTAATGCTTAACTAATAAATTACAAATGAACTACAGTTACAAAGCATTAAACGCATCTCTATTATTGTGGAAATAGAACTAAAGGGGCAGTGGATAAATATATTCTACTTTCTATGCTGCATATAAAATCTATAAATAAGCTTTTCACTATTTATTAATGTTGCTTGGGTGAGCTTTAAGCTTGACTGTATTTATTGACAAATAAATTCTGGTAGAAATTCGATTTCTAGGAATTTTAGTCACCGCAGATACCAAACGACACCCCAAAGAGCAGACGAACTCGAGCATAAAATTTAAGCTTCGCTTATTTGAATGCGTTTAATTCTGGGCGCTTGAATTAAAGATATACACACACAGTCTCTCCTTTACAGACCCATTATGTGGCGAATTTACACGGAAATGCTATTTGTCCTTTAAATGAGAATTAAATCTTATTAGATATTTGCAATCCCCTGTTTGAGTTCTAAACTGCATCAACTTATTTAGTCGAATTTTCAATAAGATTCTATTTACGCCTCAATATAAATCTGATGGCTTAAATTTTATTAAATATAAATTAAAAGACGATTTTGATAAGAAGATTTGCAAGCAAATTATTTTTGTGAGGATTTTCGTGTAGACATAGTAAATTGGAGTCGCAGGAGTTGTACTCGTATTTGTGAGTCATGCAAAATTTTATTCTATTCCTATTCTTTGTTCAAGTATTAAAAAAAAACAAATACAATAAAAACATGTTTTCTGCTTTTGACATTTAGTTTTCAAAACTGATTGGCATTTTGTTTTAAAATGTCTTATCGGTTCATTTCATAACTATGCAAAACAAAGTAAATATTTTTCAAGTGGAATCTTAATTTTTTTAGATGTTTTGAATACAATTGTCAATTCCAACGATTACTTTAACATATCAAAGTAATTGTGGAAATTCATTTCATTAAAACTTCCTTCCCTTAGGTGTGATAATTTATTTACAGAATTTGTGATTTCAGTAAAGTTTAGCACTAAGTTTCTATAATAATCCAAAGCTTTCTTCGTACCTCCTTTGCTTGTGCATGCGCGTGTGTGTGCGTGTGCTGTAGAAAGCCAAACTTCGATACATTTAATATCTTAATTAATTAATTAGTTTAGTCTTAACAAATAAATCATTTCATTCTTACTGTCGTTGATGCAAAAGCGATTAAGAGTTGGTTTTATGTTAGACTTTTCACCGTTTCTACCACCAACCCGTCAATCGATGGTCGTCAGTTTGATCCTATAAAACCTTTTTTTTTATTACTGTTTGCAATCTGTTTACAGCAATAACCAAGATATATGTAAGTTAGTAATTTTTGGATATGAACAATGCCATTATTGAAATCCAACGATTGACAATTTACATTTTACTATAAACTACATTATATTAGTTTAGTCGAATCTATTCGGTAGGTTTAGCGGTTTCTGTCTGTTTAATCTGTGTAGGGTTTCACTATTATCAAGTAGGTTGATAGCCAAGGCATTTTAGTGATATTCTAGTTTATTTAGGTATTTTGCACTGAACTTAGCTATCACTTCTTTTACTGTGTCTACCTTCAGGTCGCTCAGAATATCTATGTTTCTCACAAAGTATGGTGCATTACACATTGACCGAAACACTTTAGATTGAAATTATTTGAATGTTAGAGTTAGCCGTTGTTCCCCAAAGTTATATGTCGTATGTCTATACTGGTTTAAAGATCGTACTGTAGAATAAGAGTTTACTTGTTAGGGATAGTTTTGATTTTCTGCTAGTAACTAGTAATGTTTACTAAACAATATGCCGAGTTGTTTCCTTTTTTTCCATATATGAGGTTTCTAGGTTTGGCCCTTGTCAAGGTGTAACTTCATTAGATGAGTTAGTAGAATATTATTTATTAGAACTGGTGGTGTACTTTCTCTGCATCTGGTGAATGTGATATGAAAGGATTTAGCTTTGCCATCATTTGGTCCACCGTTTTATGTTATTATCTTGTCATTAGCGAAGGTAGCAGTGAGGTTGTGAAGACTTGTTGGTATATCTGCTGTGTACACGACATATAGAATCGGAGCAAAGACACTTCACTGGGGTACGGCTGAGATCATCGCGCGGAGCGCCGATTGGTATTGTCTAATTTTAATGTGGAAATAACGGTACGATTTGGAAATAACATATAATGGGTGAAGTAATAGTTTATTGAGTTTATACATGAGGCCAGCATTTCACACTTTATCCAAAGCCTGGTTTTCACCAAGAAGAGCACCTGTGCAGTATTGCTTCTCTTCAAAGGCTTGATCTACGTTGTCGACTATTCAGTTTACCTGTTATACAATAGAGTGATCCCTCCTATACCCAAATTGATGATCTGAAGTTATGTTACTATCTTCTAGGATGGAAGTTAGTCTTTCTGCTTTCTTCCATTGAAAGCAACCAAATGGGTCTATAAGAGACAACTTCACATACCGATTTCCCAGGTTTGTGTACCTGAATTATCTGCGCTCCTTTCCAATGGACCGGGAAGTACCCCAGTCTCAGGACTGCATTGTAAAGGATGGTTAGTTATACTAGACACTTGCGTGGTAGTTTTTTGAATAGTTTGCCAGTAAGTAAGTCAATACCTGGTGCTTTCCTGGAATTGAGATAGAACCTGATCATTCCTTAACTGTGTAGCAATGGAACGGGAATGCTAATTGATATGGCATATCTAAAGAGTTTTGTATTTCTGCTTCTTCTTCAATAGAAACTTGTGAAACGATTGGACGAAAAACCCTCTCGTGATCCATTTGGATGTTTCAGGGGTGGAATAGGTTTATTCTTTTGTAGCCATCCAGAAAGAATAATTTGTATCTGTTGTTGCATTTAAGTTTGTGAGATGTTCTTGAAACTGTTCAATTTTCAGCTCTTTGGTAAATTCTTGTGTTCTGATAGATACGTTGTAGCCGTCAGTTTTCAGCTGTTTTTCTTTTTACTATAACGGGACAACTTTCTTGTTGTCTTTTGCTATCAATTTTTAGTGTTGCTTCTATGATCTCTCTAAAATCCCAGTCGGTTCTTTTGTTGTACAATTTACGAACTCTTTCCCTAGCAATGATCATGCTACTCACAGTTGCCTTAATAGGCGTGTGGTCAGTGGTTAGGTCAAGACTTGATGTAATTTTAAGGTAGGTCGAGGTTATCCCTTTAGTTATAACTAGCCAACCTTGCACGGCGTTGGCCGTAACGAATTCAATACCCGTAGATTAACCCACTTTGAAACTCCATTAAAAGTCAGCACTAAGCTACATATATTTTTAATACAGTTATTTTTGTTATTTTGATCAAATATAGTGGATACCCTGCGTGTTCTACTATGCTAATGAAACCTAGCTGTACTCGCTGCGCGTTGCTGCGTCGAAAGATTATGAGGGCACCTGGGGGCCGATATTTAAAAAAAATTCTATGCTAAAAACCTTCGCGGGTAACTTCCTAAAGTTACATGGCGATCGGATGGATGGTTTCAAAGTCTATAACGGACACAGATACAAATATTTTTTGTGTCATATATATATATATATATATACATATATATATATATATATATATATATATATATATATATTATATTGTCAACAAACAAGGCTTCGTAGAATATTTCGAATCACTAGGTAATAGGTTCTTATGAGGTGGTGACTTCAATGCAAAGCAAACGATACGGGGTTTCTGAATCTCCCTCCTGGCAGAAGCAGGGAGCAACAGCAAGTAATACAAAAACTCAAACTGGGCATTCTCTCAACATACGAACCCATCTACTGGCCTACCTGACTTGCTGGACTTCATTTATATATATATATATATATATATATATATATATATATATATATATATATATAAATTTGTAATGGCTAAATAAACTCAAAATCTACTACTTGGGGAAAGGATTCTAATTGTTGGGAAATTTTATTATATAGGATATTTATTTGATGAGGTAAAATTTATGCACCGTACTAGCTCAAATCTCTTTTGGGGATAGGGTTCTGATTTGAAGGGAATTAAATTTAAATGTAATTTATTCTTTGATGCATATTTAATGTTTTTATAATCTGAATTGAATTGATTTATTTTGCATTTAAAAATACCGCTGGTATTATTAATTGGTTCTATATTATGTGGACTCCACGTTATATCAAAGATTTTGTATGTTAAATGTACCTTACTAAAATTTATACTATAACGCATGCGCTGCGTATTCAATGAACTCAAATACCAAACTGTCAGGTTTGCTAAATTGTGCTCAAAATTGTGATTTTAACTTGGTAATAGAACTTAAAATTTGGAAATAAAACTAAATTTCTATTTGTTTTACAGATGTTTACACAACTATTGCATAAACATATACTCCTATACATAACAATAATAAATGAAGGAAATCACACAAATATAAATACAACTAACAGGGTTAAGATCAAAAATTCACTCACATGTGCATCGTAAAATCTGCAAACGGAAGTTTTCATACAGCTGGTTCCAGTTGTACACGTATGTTCTTTCCTATCGATGATCGAAGTTATTGATCCACCAATTTCGCTGCTGCAATACGTTCAATAATTCCAATCTGGCCCTCAGATTGATGGTTGCTTTTGTTGTGGTAAACGTGCTTATTATTTGCTTAAAAGTTTCACTCAACCACTAAATTTATTAATAGTAATATTTATTTGTTTTTAAAATGTTTCAAAATTTATCGGTTTATGTCATATTTTAAAGATGTAGAAATTTTAAATTAATATCACTTCTCTTTTTAGCATCCGAATGGAATATTAATTATTAAAATGTCGCAGCAGGAATAAAATACCAGTTGAAAGAAAAGAATAAAATTTTATTTTGGAAAACGTAACCATAAATAAATTTAAACAACCGAACTTTTTTAAACTCGTCAAACATTAATCGTAACAACTGTTAAGTTTAATTCGTAATAAACTTTACGAACATGGACAAATATCGGTAACCTAACTTTATTTTAACAAATGTAGGTTAATAACAATTGTTTCTGAACTTCTCGTCTCTCCGTTAACTTTGTATTAAAATCTCCCGATAATAAATGTGGTTGAATAATTTACTTGTTAACACAAACACTACACTTTTTTAAACGTTGCAAAACAACTGGATGAAATGAAAAAAATAGAGAGAGCGTTTCTGCTCAGGAGCAATTCTTTATATACCCTTCTGTTAGTTACATTATTTTCAATTTTTTTTAGAAATCTAAACAATGTAACCAAGTCTATGATTGGTCAGAATAAATTCGAAAACTTAACTAAATTATAAATTGTTATAACTTTCTTATACAGCTACTGATTTAAATTTTAAAAACAGAAATGAAATCTGTACAAATTTCCGCACAATTTGACACCAAACTTGATATACCTATCTTAAAAATTCTTCGAAATGACTTATTCTAAACTGAAATTGCTTATATCTAAAAAATCTTACTTTCTACACTTAAATTAACTACATATTTGTGATCTGGACGAAAATTTGTATTAGAAAACATTTATTATATGTCCAAAATCTTAAATTTAGAGGAAAATTCTGTTTAACATAGGAAATTTATATAGTTAACCCCATTTCACCAAATTTATGCTCAAATGACTTGTACAAATCAAATTACATATGGAAATGAGGAAAACCTCCTATTAATCACATTAACAATTTATTTTGAGCTCATATTACTCTAAAAAACTATAAATTTGTAAAAAACCTTAAATTTGGAACTTAACCTAACGTAATTTAAATATACAAATAATTTGCGTTTAAAACGTTCAAAATAATCAAAATGTCATTCATATAACTTATAAAATTTGTCTTTATCATTTTCAATGTTTACTTTGCTTGTATCTTTTAAATTTAAGTCACTTTAATAAACCATATTGTCTAACACATTTCTTCAAAAATATTATATAAAAATGTACTTGTATGTAAATTTCTTTATATAACATTGTTCTGTACAATGTTCTTATTATGCACCACTTTGTTTGTCCACATCCACTTCCATTTATATTGTGAGTAAAGATTAAATTATGTTCGTACTGTAACCCTTTTTCGAATTTTAACATTTTTCCTGCATTTTATCTTACTTATAATATGTCCCTAATACAAACATAACTACACTGTGTGTTAAACACCTGTATATATATATATATATATATATATATATATATATATATATATATATATATATATATATATGAAGTCCAGCAAGTCAGGTAGGCCAGTAGGTGGGGCCCCAAATATATAATCCTGTTAATGTATATGTTTTCTTAATAAAATCTCGATGTTAAGTTGAAGTATAAATGAATCAAATTAACGAGATCCTTGGGTATACACTAATATCAAGTCAACAGAAGCTTGAATGATGGAGCAGAGGATTTAGAAGGTACACCCACATACAAAGGTTCAAAAATGTAACATGGACTTTCAGTTATTTAGCTTGGTACATTTTTATTTCTTTAGTAATGATTTTCTTTCATAGTGTAAACGCAGCTTTAATTTAGCTTTCAACCGAATCCAAACAATGCATTATGCAGGGTCGTGTGTGATACTTGTTTCTTATCGCTAGCTGTGGTTATTAGTGTGAATAAGGAAACTACATCTGTTGGATTCTGGCATCCACTGGTTGACGATGATGGCTGATTACAAATCATCGCCATTTTATCGTTAATGGCTTCGCCTATGTATCCTTCTGGAGTCGTGTTTGATCGCCATCCCCTATGATTTTTGAGCCTCCTGATATCCGCTCCACCCTCAGCAAGAAAAGTAGTTGACGTTCGACGTAGACAGTATCCAGTGTAACTATCTAGGTTGGGTAATTGCAAATAATGGACAATTTGCTTCGGCATCTTGTAGAAACTGTGGACCCCCCCCCCAGGGTGCACTGTACATTTAGTGTTCATATAAAATATGTACAATCGCGGTTCTAATCTTAGCTGCGCTTCGATTAG
The DNA here is from genome assembly GCA_036346205.1 of Vesta saturnalis. Lineage (NCBI taxonomy): Eukaryota > Metazoa > Arthropoda > Insecta > Coleoptera > Lampyridae > Vesta > Vesta saturnalis. Next base: position 1,813,547 of record JARFJB010002026.1, read on the forward strand.
AAAGATCGCGATTCCTAAAGAAAAACAATACTTTTCTTTACTTTTAATACAAATAACTATTTATTAATATGAATTACAATATTCTATTGCTTGTAGTATTTTTTTTTTTTGGTTCCTGACGTTCTCAGCCTTTCTATCATCCATGGTTTTTGATTGATTTACTGGAGTGGATTGATTAATCGCATTTCCTACGCCGTATCATTGTTTATATATTCGCAACGTCAAGAGCAGTGGCCGCTGCGACATATTTTCAACTCTAATCTTTTGCGATGCACCTGATGCGTTTATGTCACGAAAATTTATCACCATTTAACGCAGATAAGTGAACTCTTTCGTATAACAGTTATTTTTTTTGTGCTTTACACCGCCGCTAAATTAACTATTAAAACCTTTTTATGTTCAATTCTTTATTACATGTTGCTATAATTTTAAGGGGGTTACTACGCTATGGTATATAATGTAGGATAAGAAAAGAATTCATTGTAGGATTTGTGTAAAATCTTTTTTTTTTGCGATTGCTAGAAAGAGGTTATTTAAAACGATCTGTTTGGCATCTAACGCCGTTAATTAAATTTTTCCTTTATGTGGATTACCTGCAGCTATGATAATCCGTTTTAATTGCTGTGTAACTAAATCTTAACAAGCGCTTTATGGCTATTGATATTTTATTTTACTTTTTGTGACTCATTCATATAGGTTTTAGCACAAAAAGAACTTATGATTCTAAATTTAAATATATATTGTCCAAGCTTGCGTACAACTAAATATATAAATATACAGGGTGTTTGTCAAAAGACAAGAGTGCTAATAATTTTTTTGGTTATTAAATATGAGTATTGTTCCAAAGGTTGATCCTAATATTGTGTTCTATAACAGGCTTAACTGCTTAAGTTGCTCTTTTCAAATATGTTATTCATGAACTTTTTGGGTTATAATAATTAGTTATGTTGCTGTAGAGACTACTTTATGATTGGGCGTGTTTGCCGTGGTGTTACCTAACCCTTCTTTTTTGTTACGAGTACGAACCTAAGATTGGCTCTGGCATTCTCTCCCAAATAATACTTTCAAAGAGAGTGGCGCATTTGGGTTTTTTATGTAAGTTAATCCAGCGAGTTAGCGAGAACCGAGCCGATCCCCTGAGTTGAGCGAGCACTTAGATCGGCGATTCTACCAAACCTAGTACAATCTTGCAACTTCACTGTAAGAAGCTTTTGCGTTTTATTTGAACAAAAATATTTTTTTAAGAAAAATATTAAAACGAAGCTTCTTTCTTCTTTTTCTTCAGTCTTCTAGTTTAGGATATTGCCTGTTCTTTCTTCGGATTTGCCTCGTTTATTCTTGTTTATGTTAGATTGTCGCTCCAACGTTTTCTAGGTCGGCCAATACTCCGTCTTCCTAAGGGTGACTTGTCTCGTGCAATCCTTACGATTCTATCATTGGGCATTCTGTTCATATGTTAATTTCATTCTATTCTTCGTTTTTGTACCCATTCATTGATTGGTTCTCTCTTGCATGTTTTTCTTATGTTTTCGCTTCTCTACCTATCGTACAGCGTTTTGTTAGCTATTCTTCGGAGAATTATCATTTCTGTTGTTCTCAGAAGTCTTTTTATTTTTTCCGTGTCTGGCCTTTTCTCTGTTGTGTAGGTCAGTAATGGCCGTACGGCTGCTTTATATATTCTCGTTTTTACCTTTAGGTGTTTGTTTCTCTATATAGTGTCGTTTAAACATCACGTGGTCTTATTTGTTTTTATTACTTGTTACCTTACTTCATTTTCGGTGTTACCGTCATTTGCTATATTTATACCTAAATAGTTGAAAATGATAACCTGTTGTATTACTTTATTCTCTAATTCCAGCTTGTTCTCTTGAAGTTGTCAGGCATTTAGTTTGTTCTGCAGAGATGACCATGTTTGGTGTTTGTGCCTTTTCATTGGAAAGTGAAAGGAGTTTTGTTCGGTTTCAGCAAAAAGGACTGCGTCGTCTGCATAATACACAATCTTTATTTTTTTCTCTCCCATTTTATCCCTTTCCGGTCCGTACTTGAGTATTTCGTCCATGATGAAATTAAATAGTAGGGGGCTCAATGAGTCGCGCTGGCGGATGCCGCTATATACTGGTATAGGTTCTGTTAATTCTTCGTTAACTCGTGCTTGTATTGTGTTGGAGGCGTACATGTCTTTGATAGTCTCAATTATGTCTTGTGGGATTCCTCTGTTGTAAAGTAGTTCTATCACGTTTTCGAGTAGGGCTCGGTCAAATGGTTTCTGAAAGTCAATGAAACATACGGTTTTTACGTTAATTTTATGAGTTCTTCGATCAAAATGGGGCTTCCATACCTTAATAAGTCATTTACCATTTGGTCCGGACCTGGGAATTTTCTGTTTCGTAGTTGCTTCACTGTTTTTCCTACTTCTTCCCTAGCCACAATCACGGGTAAGCATTTATTTGTATGTTTTGTATGATTCCTACTTCCTTACTTATTTCCTTGCCTTTGAAAAGTTCTTTTAAATATTTTGTCTATGCCTCTTTCGTTATATGATTTATTTCTATTAATTCTCTTACATCCTTTCTTTGGTTTCGTATCATTCTCCAAGTCTGTTTTTGTAGGCCATAGAAGTCTTTTTCTAGTCTTTTAAGAATATTTCCCAATGGTCTTATTTTGTTCTGTTCACTAACATCTTTGTTTCATTTTTTATTCTGTTGTATTCTTCATATGACTCAGGTGTTCTTAGCGATTCATATCTCAAGTATGCTTTTTGTTTTTCTTTACATTTTCAACTTCTTTTCTTAACCATAGTTTCTTATTCAGTTCTTTCTTTTTTTTTGCATATGGGTTTTCTGAGTGCTCCTGTGGCTGCTGTTTCTATGTTTCTACGAAGTTTTTTCCAGCTGGTTTATACATTATTGTGTAATAGGCTCTTTCTCGATTTCTAGTTCTAGTCGACTCTTTCCAAAGTGATTATATGTTGTATTGTTCTGTTTTTGTGTTAGAGGGTATGTCGGTATTTGTCTTTTTTATATTCATTCTAATTTAATACTAGTCGGCGGTCAGTTCCTATATTAGCTAAGTTTAGGGTTATTATGTCTACTATTTGATGTGATTGAATTTTGCTATTTGTCAGTATGTAGTCGATCGTAGATCTTTGTCCTCTACTATTTTCGATTGTGTATTTGTATTGTTGTTAGTGATTGTAGTATGTGTTATTAATCCTTAAGTTATTTATCGAGGAGAAGTTTGCCATCATTTCTCCGTTGTCGTATATTAGTTCTTCGTTGAATTTTTATTTCACTCCTGGGATAACATGCTGGTCAATACGAGCATTGAAATTTCCTAACATGATTATGTCATCTTGTGGTGTGGAATAGCGTCTGTGGTGTTTTGAAGTATCTCATAGAAGGCTTCTCATTCATTCTTTGGTTTGCCATCTTTAGGACTATATACTGATACGATATTCAGTGCATGATGTTGCACTCTCTTTATTTTCACGGTAATTATTCTTTCTGATACGAATGTACATTCTTCTATTTGGGTTATACATTTCTTATTTACCACTATGCCGACTCCTGCTGCTGCTCTCTTTTCCTTTCGACTCCGCTGTAAATTAGTATAAATTCTTCATAATCTATTTGGCCTTTTCCTTTCTTTCTTATTTCTTGAAGAGCACATATTTCTATGTTTTTCTGTTTCAGTCCATCTTGTTCAGTTCTTGATCGCTAGCGTTTAGTGACGATGTTCCAAGTGCCTCTTCTTAACTAGTTCTTCTTCTTCTTCCATGATGTTGTTCTTAATTTGTTGCGTTGGTTTGCCATATTCGTATTCCATTTTCTCGCCGTTTTCGTTATCATTGTACCCGTCTTGTTCCGAGTTCCGGTTCGGTGACTAATTATTATTTTTTTACGGAGGGTAGGCAGCTAACCCGTTCCTCCATCAGTCCTCTTGTTTGCGGATTTGGAACCGAATGCAGAACAGTGAGCTACGAAATCCACTCACTGTGATCACATGCGAAGTTACGTTGCTTAATGTATAACTGTTATTATTGTAAAGCTCAGAAAGGAATTTTTATAAAAGATATTTTTCTAATTTGGTAAGAGTGCGTACTAACTTCATTATATTTAAGCCTTTTCAAAACTCTCAGTAAGAATTGCTTGCATAATATAATATAAGCCTCAACGAGCCAAAAGTACCTAATTCAAAGGTCCCTCAAACTAAATTATACCCAACACTGAAGCTAGCCCTCCAAAGTGAAAAGCCTAGGAGATGGGCGGAGTCTAAGTATCAATCAGAAACTAGTGAATATGTAAATATGTAAAGAGGTTGAATCAGGCGGAAGGGGTGTAGCCCATGAAATCACGTAGTGGGAGTATTACTGAACAAAGTGTTTGGGTGAGGTACCTCTCTTCTATTACAAAAATTCCTAATAGTATACTAATGTACTCCGAGCAACCTCGTTAATTTTCCCCTGCGAACCGGGTTTTCGCCACGCAAATTCGGTTTCAACATGAGTGAAAACCACACAGAATCCGATCAAGACTGCAACATGGCGATAACAATGGTAGACGCACTTGAACTCCAAAATAGCACACTAGAACTTTGAATCGAAAATCAAAATTCCACTGCCCGTGTTCAAGAGATGCACATAAAACAACACGAAAAAGACGTAGAAGAACTGAAGAAAATGATAGAACACGTAAGACGACAACTGAAAAGCCAGAAACATAACACAACCACGAAGAGAAAAGAAAAAGAAGCGAAGCGGAATATCAAGAAAATAAGAACAAAGCTCACATTCAAACTCAAATCAGACACCCGACACAGTAACCGGCACGGCGGCGCAAGACCAAGAAAGCGATGCAGTTGCACGCTCCGATGAGGACGGATTCACACCCGTCCCCAGAAGAGGCGGCATCAAACGACAAAGGGTCGAAGCGAAAACGCTGAGACCTGACTTCCCGCAAGAAAAGGGAGAACACATTCCACCAATTATCATACATCACCAAGGCGACTATACAAAAACAATACAAAAACTAACGGAATTAAACATCCACCCAAAGACAACAAATACTATCAAGGACGGGGTAAAGATAATAATAAACACCGCCGATGAATACAGGGCGGCCACAACGGCCCTCGACAGAATAGGGTTCCTTTCAACACTTACCTGCTGGAAGCAGCCAAACCCATAAAAGCTGTAATAAAAGGAATCTCACAAGATGACAATATCATCCCGTCAATCGAACAAGACCTCAAATCAATGGGCTTCGTGACCCAAAAAATTAATAAACATAAAAAATATAAAAATGGAATTAGATTCCCTGAGTTGTGGAAGGCCGAAATTAACTTAATGCATCATTATTGGAAAAACAGCATAACGATTTCGATTTTTATCAAATAACTGCCAGCCTTGCGTCTTTTTTAACATCCTTAGATTTACTTATATATGATTGCATAATCAACGTGACCCCATTTTCAGAATACTACTTCGAATTCTAAGTTTACCCGCCATATCAATTACATCTGCTTTCAAATTATACCACTAATTGGAGCCACGATCAACCTCTAATACGCAAAACACACATTAGCCTTAAAAGTGCATCACACAAATAAACTAACAAACCAGCCAATCAGAATGCACAGTCTTAATCCTCCAATCTGCATACATTACCTTCCCAGGCAGCCAACCAGGCTTAAGCAAGCTCTCCATTTTGAACATTAAGCATGGGGTCTGAGCGGAGTCTAAGGATCAGAAACCAGTAGGCAAGACCTACCCTGAGCCCTCTATCATATTGTAATGTAACGTAAAAAAAGTGGCTGTGGTGAGGTGCCTATCTTTATTAATGTAGTAAGATGACTGTTGAAATTTGGGCACAATCCAGGGAAATGGAAAGAACATTGTACTGTACTGTATTCAGCAAAAATACTTTATCATTAACTTTGTACGTTTAATTCATAATACTATACTTGACTTCTATTTCCACTTATATACATAACTTCTACCGGAATATGTTTCACGTTTTTGATAATAACAGATGGGTAGTGTGTACACTTAAATTCTGGAATGACTTTGATCGGCTTTTAAATTTATTTCACATGCTTCACGTAATTTATTTTGTGGAATTAAATGCATTTAAAACAAATTTGTAGTTGAGTTTGAATTGTGAGTTTAGCTGATTTAAAATTAAAGGTAACTACTTATTTGATTAAAGAAGGAAGCAATCTGTAATTTTAATGTGAAACTGTATTAGCGTAAATTGAAATGATATATCATCAAATAGAGTTTCAAAACCTAAAAAGGATTGAAAATGACTGCTTTTTAATAGCCCTTTGCACTTCGCTTAAGTAGATACAGCGAATGTATATTGTATCCGCTTATCGTTTTATTTAGGGCTTATACGTACTTGTAACATTTGAAGTAGAAAGTTTAGATTCCGTTTCGTTAAAATTACAAAAATGTAGTTTTGGTTGGTTTTAAAAAGCGTTCTCTTAATTAAACGTTGCTAGAAACAAAATAAAATAAAAATTAGTATAATACAAATAAGCATAAACGATCGTTGTAATTTTTTTTATCGCAACAGAAAGTATATACCTATTTATATAGTAGGCATTGTAAAACTTACAAGAATCGATTTTTGCCTTGTAACGTACATATACATATGTAGGAATAGAAGGTTATGCTATCGACTTTTTTTTCACCATCGCTAAACCGACTTATTAGCTCATTTGACAACTTTTGGCCAAGTTTCGCCATGATCAGCTATCATATCCGTATGTCAGCGCGATGTGTGTGTATGTACGATTTTGTACTGTGTGTGTGTGTGTGTGTGTGTGAGTGTGAGTGTGGCCTGAGTGTGTCGCCTGTGCGCTGTGCGTATGTGGTGTGGTGTGTGCGTATGGCGTTGTTGCGTGTGGTGTGGTGTGTGCGTGTGCGTGGTGTGTGGTGGGAGTGGGGTGAGTGGTGAGTGAGGGTGGTGGTGAGTGGTGAGTGGTGAGTGGGAGTGAGTGAGTGAGTGAGTGAGTGAGTGAGTGAGTGAGTGAGTGAGTGAGTGAGTGAGTGAGTGAGTGAGTGAGTGAGTGAGTGAGTGAGTGAGTGAGTGAGTGAGTGAGTGAGTGAGTGAGTGAGTGAGTGAGTGGAGTGAGTGAGTGAGTGAGTGAGTGAGTGAGTGAGTGAGTGAGTGAGTGAGTGAGTGAGTGAGTGAGTGAGTGAGTGAGTGAGTGCGAGTGAGTGAGTGAGTGAGTGAGCGAGTGAGTGAGTGAGTGAGTGAGGGTGAGTGGTGAGTGAGTGAGTGAGTGAGTGAGTGGTGAGTGAGTGAGTGAGTGAGTGAGTGAGTGAGTGAGTGCGAGTGAGTGAGTGAGTGTAAGTGAGTGAGTGAGTGAGAGAGTGAGTGAGGGTGAGTGAGTGAGTGAGTGAGTGAGTGAGTGAGTGAGTGAGTGAGTGAGTGAGTGAGTGAGTGAGTGAGTGAGTGAGTGAGTGAGTGAGTGAGTGAGTGAGTGAGTGAGTGAGTGAGTGAGGGTGAGTGAGTGAGTGAGTGAGTGAGTGAGTGAGTGAGTGAGTGAGTGAGTGAGTGAGTGAGTGAGTGAGTGAGTGAGTGAGTGAGTGAGTGAGTGAGTGAGTGAGTGAGTGAGTGAGTGAGTGAGTGAGTGAGTGAGTGAGTGAGTGAGTGAGTGAGTGAGTGAGTGAGTGAGTCTGTCTGTCTGTATGTGTGAGTGGATGTGAGTTAGTATCCACTATAACTCCAGAACGAAAATAAGTATGTAGTTAAAAGTTTGTTTTCATTTGGCTTAGATCTGATTAGATTTTGGGGGAAATCCAACTGCAGAGAGGGCGCTTTATTAGGGCAGATTATGGTTATCAAATATTTCTAAAACAGCTGCTTATTTCAAAGATGTAAAAATACCTAGATATAGACCTTAAACATACCGATTAATTATGTTCTATGCAATTTTGTGTGGGTTCAAATTTTTTCAATATCTAAGTAACGATTAATATTATAAGAAAATGTTCAGACGTATTTTCTAAAGAAAATTTAGTTTTACATTAATTTTCTTTATAGTTTTTTAAGGTAAAACTAAATAAATGTAAAAATCAAATAAACATGATTGAAGATGTTGAAGCTGTATTATCGGCATTTTCATAGAAGTGGGCGACTTTCGAGTTTTTTTTACGTTAACATATATTTACGTCTATTAATCTCTATCTAACATGAAGTTTTAAACGCCATTCTGACATAGATTATTGTTTTTGTTTTTAAAATGTTACCTATTTTCGTAATGAACTTCTTATGTAAGAGGTTGCATAATTATCCAAAAAAAATGTTTTTAAAGTTATATCATTTCTTTTAATTTCCATTTTGTAGTTTGGAAGGTCGTGTGATGTTCCACACCAGATATTTTTGCATAATTTTCAATAAAAATTGTTAGCATCTACAGTATTGATTCGATCTGAATGAATCCAAAAAAGAGATTAAATGGTTAGAAAAGTACAAAAACTACCATAATTGAAATATTTATAATTATTACCATTGACAACTATCACAAAAAAAGGATTTTAATTATTAGAAGCTGGCAAGCTAAGTAACCTATCAGACTTCTTGTTTTATTTGACTTTATTTTTTTTTTTGACGATTTGCTTCCTGCAGTGTTAAACAGGGTGCATTTCCAATAAGATAGGGCCGCACCATGTAACACTCATATACATGTGAATTGATTACATCAACATTTGGGTACAAGGAGGATAGATACTATGGATCAGCGCGGTAACCTTCACGTTTACTCCTAAGGATTTTTTTGTGGAGCCACACCAAATATTTTATTTAGGTTACATCACCCGGAAACGTTGAAATTCTAAGGAAGAGAATAACTGATGCTGGCCCACTAAAATGTTTCTTAAATTCGGTAAGCGGAGAAACGTGTACAGATGTATATAGAACAGAGTGGAAAGCAATTGGAGTAATTTTGGTAGACACATTATTACTTAATTAGAATTATTAATTAAATGAAACAATAACGGCTATATTTAACCTTTAATGATTAATCTTATGATACATCATTGAATTCAGTGATAGTAGATTACATACCGAGATGGTAATGTTGTTAATTGCCAGCTTCGAGGGCAAAGCTGTAAGCTAGAGGCGCGTCTGATGAACCACGTTACCATCAAGGTTTGTATACTATTTTATTCAAAACCACAGTCGTCACACGTAATAAACGAACGGAAGACGGCTGTATGTTTCATTGTTGGTGGAATCGTGAGTATAGTTGGCTGTGAGAAAACGGCAACTTCAACTCAACCGACAAATCTTGTGTCAAATTAGAGTTGCATCGTATGTGTTAATCTGCTTGTGATTGAGCTTATAAACGAGTTTTTCTGTGAATTTTACTATGTCCTCAGACGATGAGCAAACCTGTACTCCTCCTGAAGTGCGGGAGGCAGCAGAAAAGGTGGAAGAGAATCTATAGCCGGAAAAGCAAGACGAGGTACGAAAAGGCGTATCACACATACACAGAATGGTGTACTGGCATGTTAGTTTCGCATATTACTTTGGAGAATGTGTTGCTTATATACTTCCAAGAAAAAATTTTCAACGATGTAGTCAGTTGACTCCTTGATTATCCTTTTCGGAAAAAAACGTAGAGGAAAGCAGTCTAATGTATTCACGAAAGAAGACGTAGAAAGGTTTTTAACTGATGTCCCATTCGAATTTCTTCCGCTGAAGGTATTTATAATCAATTTTATCTAACCAAATCATTTGTTAATTTATGTTTTCAATTTAGATAGTCCTAATAATTGGAGTGTCTGGAGCGTACAAAACTAAAGGGCTATTTAAAACGAAAGTCACAGATATCAATGGATCTGAGAATTAAATACGCATGAAGATTCCGGACACCAAAACTCACCAACCAACGGCATTTCTCATCCTCGACGCACGGTGGATTTGGATATTGGAAAGTTATTTGAATCTTCATAAAGACATCGAGGATGATTCTCAATGATTTTTTCAACAATTGCGATTTGGAAAACTAACCAGTCATAGGACATCATACTCTATCTTCGTTTCCCAAAAAATTGCAAGATTCTTAAAACTGGAAAACCCAGATGCATTCAACGAACATCGCTTCAGGGGAACGGCTCCTATGTTGCTAACGAATAGCGGATCGGATTTGATGCAATTAAAACGTAGGTAATATCCATTACCTACGTCCTCAGTCTCTTTACACGCCTCCTGGATGTCAAACAACCGATGACACAATTGCCAATTTCAAAATCCAGGTAATTAACATATTACGTATATGATTTTGAATAAAGAAAATTTCCTACCACTATGTACGAAAGTGATTCATACGCACCATTAACCGTACAGAAAGTTATTACTTTCACACACTAGTGAATTTCACCCTCTCATTGTACCCAATACGAAAGTGATTTGAAAATTTTAAATATTCAGGTAATCATCTTTAAATTTATAATAATTACGAACTATACTGTTTGTTAGGGCATCTTATGATTTCTTAATAAATAACTTGAAATATTTTTCATGGTCGTAGGAAAAATAGTGCACATTAAGCTTGCACGAAAGTGTACATCCTGTACTCTCGGGATTCTCATACCCGGGCTGACGACCTCGTATGAAAATTCCCGCTTGTACGATACTTATCACTTTCGTAGCTCGTTATGTAATATACTATATCAGACTCAATAAAAAATATTGTATTCAAAAAATTACGTCGACCTTTGAAGGTAATCAACCGGCACGAATAGTTATGGTGTAAACCAGCCTATAATTTAGAATATCTGGTGTGGAACAACACACGACCTTAGAACATACTAAATGGAAATTAAAAGAAATGAAAACTTCAAGTGAGTTTAACAATATCCAAAGCCGCCCGCTTCTTTAAGATAATAATACACTTTAACCATTTTCATTCATGTTTAAATAATTTTTAAACTTACCTTACGTTACATTAAAAAGCTTTATGAACGAAAGTTACGTAAAATAAAATTTTGTTTAAAAAATATTGCTACACGTTTTCTTACAAAATTAATCGTTATTGAGATATTGAAAAAATTTAAAACATAAAACATTTAAATTCTACCTTAGAAATTTTTTTGTCGGTAAATTACGCGTCGGTTAACAAAATTGCATAGAACATAATTAATCGATATGTTTAAGGTCTATATCTAGGTATTTTTATATCTTTGAAATATGCGGCTGTTTTAGAAATATTTTATAAAAACCAAAAATTGCCCCTAATAAACCCGCCGCTGGATTTCTCCCATAATCTAATCAGATCCAAAAATGAAAACAAGCTTAAATACAAAATGTTGAGTACGTAGATGTTGTCGTTCTGAAGTTGTCGTGTATACTTACATACATCCACACACGCAGACACACACTGCACACCTACGTATGTATTTGTAGGTGTGATGGAAAAAAAACAAACTGCATTTAGTAAAATAAATTTACGCGTATGAACCTAATACAGAAATCTGATGTGGTTTGTTCATAACTCTTTTATGTCTGCGTCAGATTTCAATAGCAAATTTACGTGCATAGGACAAATACTCAGTCGGTTGCAGAACAGCTCTAGATTAAATGTAAAAAAATAAGTCTTGATTCTTACTGATTCTTTAGCAACTAAGAAATTATAAAAGTATAGGTTTTACAGGCTTTTCGATTGTAAAAAAGGAATAAACAGTATATAGGGTGTCCATTTAGTACTCTGTTCTTCTGTTGTGGTGTTATGCCAAGTCTGTCACAAAAATGACAGCGAATCTTAATGCGGCAAACTAGGGGGCTTTAAGAAAAGGGTGGTCTAAGAAAGCTCTATTACATCTTTACATTGATATTAGGTTAATGGACTTATTGATAAGGGTTTTTAGGTTTCTAGAAAGTGTCATATTATTGGAATATGCACTTTTGGTACAGCCTTTAGTAAAGTATTAAACGTATTAAAATTTTAAATTAAAAAACTCAATACCATACAGGGTGTTTCATAATTTAAGTCGAATTATCACGTTTATGGTTTCGATTTTTACACTTTTCTTTGATGAGTTAGAAAGACTAGAAAATTCGAAATCCCCTAGTTTATTCAAACAGTTACGTTTAGTATAGAACTATTATAATTCACAATATACAGCACTACAACAAAATTAAGTTCGTGAAAGAGAAAAAGAAAAATTGCTTCATCAAGAGGATGTGTCCGTGGGCGAATGCATGCGTGTATCTGTACGTACGTGCTCGTGTATGAGTGTGGGTGTAGGTGCGCGTTGGTATGCGAACAGGTGTGTTTGCAGGTGTTTGTGTGTAACAATGATAACTTAAAATGTACGCAATGGAGCAGAGAAAAGTTCAGAGGTGTTTACTAAAGATAATTTAATTAGAGATGATTTTCTTTATACATTTGAATATCACTTTAGTTACTTAAACAATGTGCTGGCAACAGATTCGTATTGTTAATCTCTGCCATTCGTTCATTACTGTTAACTGTAAACAATATTTTATTGTTGATCTTTCCAAGATTGACGCTACATCCAAAAAATCATACACTGAAAAACCTTCCACAATGCATGTCATTTACACCATAGAGTTTTATTTAGGTATAGTATTTATGTAACCCTTAAGATCACTGCAGTGGTCACTATTTATTCATTTATTTACACACAGGTTTCCCGTTTTGTCTTCAACATTTAGGATGATCTGTTATAATTTAATTTACTTTTAAATGAATTAAAATTTTTTTACTAAAATATGTGTAATAGTTTTACTTTTCTTAATAGATGTAAAAATTCAGGAAATACAATACAATGTAACAAATAAAAATTGTACCTTGTATCTTTATTATTTTGAACAAAAAGTACCTATTGAAACAAAACCTTGTTAATACAACTACAGCCTTTATAAGTTCATTGTATAAATGTAAGGAAATTTGTTCATTTCAGTATTTGAACAAAAGTCTGCTTGTATTGAAGTAAATACTGGCAGACTTAAATCAAAATTTTATTTCATATTCTTACCCCAAGTTTATTTTGACAGACATGAAGCGGCATTGTACGCCTACGGCACATTATATATGATGTGTATTATTAAAGAGATCTCAAAAACTGAAGGTAATCATTCCACATACGAGATTCTTTTTTGCAGTTTAGAGATTTACTTGTTATTATACAAGTTTGAACATTGAAGAAATAGCATTTGTTCTCCCCATTCGTAGGAACACTGAGCAAATAGTCTGACTTTATTTATTAATTTTCCTCCCTACAAAACATAAAAGCATTAATCTTGGTATACGCAGCAGACAATGGATACAATTTTCCATTGCCAAAGTTGTAATTAACTTTTACCCTGATTTAATAAACTTTTAATAAATTTTACGTCAAAGGGTTTTTATATAATTTTCCTTACTTTATAAAATGGAAGGGTATTACATATTTTTTAGTCTAACACAAACCAAATCAATGACATAGATTGGGTTTACTTAGCAATTATAACTTTTTCATTCAATACTTAAATCTACTGATATCAAAAGATTAATAAAACGAACAAATGGTACATTTGAAATTCATTGTTGTAAGCCATTGTGCAGTTTTTTAAACATTAATACGTTACTAAACTAACGTTACAATCAACATTCATTCATTGGTTGACTCCATCGTTTTAGGAAAATATACGACACCATATTTGAAAGGTATCAGTCCAATAGATTTTAGCATTATTTATAATTACTGCCAAACAGTCTTTTTAGTAATGGCAGTGGCGCGCTAACTTTGTCGAGCGCCGTCGTGCAAAAACAAAAAGTGCGCCTCTACACATTGTTAAAAAGATTAACAAACCTTGATATAAAATAGATTTTTTTTTGTTTTAACTTCTATCTTGCACACATTCAGCTTAGAATGTTTTAACAGAACTCTTGAATTAAAGTAGATTCGATTGAAATGATGGCAAGATCGTTCTTGTACTATAGTAGAACGTAAATAGTTTTTAATGATTTTTAATTTAGACAACGATCTTTCCGCTGTGGCTATGAAAACTGTCATTGTCAATAAAATTCGAAATGCCACAAAAATGTTTGGGTAAGAATAACGTAAATTATTGGTTGCAATGTAATTTAGGGTAGTAATTCGCGAATCAGTGCCACTTTTCTCAAAATTCTGCAAAAACTGAATTCTTGCATAAGTTCTATCCCATTTATATCAAATTCATTTCGATTTTTACCACTTAATACACCTTTTGTAACTTTTCGAGGTCTTAAAACGCCTTCGTGTTTAAATTTTGGATCGATATTTAATAAAGTTGCGACTTTTCTAGCTTCTTTTAGTATATCATTAAAACTGTTATCTGAACGACAGTTTTTTAAAAAATCAATTAAACTACTTAAACCAGCAAAGGCTTGCACAATATTAAAATTCTGAGTTTGTAAAATTTTGGACACTATATTAACTTTGCTTAATATATTAAACCATAAAATCATCATGTATACAAATTAATTTTTTTTTAACTTTTTGGCAAGTGTCATAGCTACATTCTCTACAGCATTATCAAAATTTTGGTCAGAAGTAATTTCAAAAAGAGTATGTTTCGCCTAGTTAATACCTTAAAGGCGTTATAGCATAAATTCGGCTCGATCATCTGGTATCTGACGACGGCGTTAAAGTCAAATTTGGCATATTTTTTTTCAACCCATCGATGGGTTGAAGCAGAGCAAAATACAGTGAAACTGGGTTAAAACGAGATCTCTAGGACTGCTAATTTTTGCTCGTCATATCCCTTAAACGTTATATCGGAGAAACTCTAAAAATTAAAAAGCATACTACATTTTTAATAATATTGTTTATTACGCATAAAAATACATTATTTTTCATTAAAAAGCGGAATATCTCTTAAGCATTAGGAGAGTTATTAAAAATTTCATTTATTTTTAGCTGACGTTTTGGTTTAAAGGAGGGGGCACGTTTTAAATGTAAAATACCTTTCGGTCAGAATTTAACCAAATTTTGATATGTTCTAGAACTTGACCAATTGATCAAATGTCTTCATTTCCCGAAAGCTCAAAGCTCAACAGTTTTTGATATACAGGGTCTACAATATCACTATTTGATACTTTCAATATATCATAAAATGGACATTTTGCCAATATTAACGCAAAACTTAGTGAAATGTTATTTTTTTGTGCTACTGGTTACAACCTTTTCTTTACTTTCATTATTTTTGTACATACACCTGATATACAGGGTGAGACCAAATATATGTATCTTAAAAGAATTATACGGTGGTATTGTTTTGATATTTTGGTGAATGGAAGTTAACACATATATATGTCCATTTAAATTATTATTGCAAGTTAAGTCTCCTAGACGTCCGTTATACAGAGTGTTTCATTTCTTTAATAGATTTAATTGAGTATTATTATACTTCCTAGTGAATTTTCTGAAAACTTAATTGAAATGTCTATATTAAAATAAACTATTTGCTAACTGTATATACCTACATAATAGTCACGATGTGTTTATACTGATACTGGGTGTCCAAGTACAAAGGACCAAAGCGATATCTTAAACTTCATGTAGGTACGGAAAAAACCGTTAACATAAAAAATCCCTAGCAATTGGATGTCGTTGCGAAATACAAAGCTTTTGGAGATTGACAGATAGAAAGGTTAGATGTGCTTCATTTATTATGCTCACTATTTTCTAATCAAGTTTTCAGTAGATTCTTTTGATAAAGAAGAAGTTCATCTTTATTTTGCAAAACTAAGAAAAGAAAATTCTTTAAGATACTAGTGTCTTCACTGTTCACACCATCGACAGACCGGTTTCGCAGGTCTACCTCCATCATCACTACCGCTTTGTACAGTCATTGGAAATAAGAAATGTTTATGTAGAAACGTTAATGAACGTATTTTCATATACGAAAAATATCTAAGCTTAATAAGATATCAGTTAACTGAACTGATGAGGCAGAAAACAGTAAATAATTTTTGGTCTTGATATAACCATTGTCATAGAAATCAAAAAGTTGCATAATCAAATGTTAAATGTCTATCACCTCCACATTATTTGCATTTAGTATATGATTTAAAACATTTGTAGAAGGATATTTGATTAGCTCTTGATACCTAGCGTATCCTAAAAACCGTAGTACAGCTGCCACATGAGAACATGTACCTAAAGTTCTGGCACCATTCTTGCAGGTGCAGTAAGTACCTAGTATTGGGTTAGATTCTTCTTCCTCATTATTCGGCACAAATGCAATCCACAACTGGTAACGAGTAGCATTTCTGAAGCGAGAATATATCCTTACCCGTATAAAACCGGGTTCGTAGTTTTCATCAAATTGATATTGAACCTGGCGGTCCTCTGTTTCATTGTCCTGTATATAAGAAGGAGCAAGCTTTAATTGAAAAATACCTACAGTTAACTCTTTAAGATAGTAATGTGACAAACGTGGGAATGAGGGAACGATAATTTCATTTAAATCAACCCATCTGCCCCTTCTAGCGCGTAAGTTTTCCTCCTCAACCCTGGCTTGAACAACATTTGGCTCTTGAACTGTTTGAAGAATATTTTCAGCTAGCTCAATAGTAGCATCTTGCATTAAAATGGGTGGAAAATATTTATTTATAATTGCTCCAGCAATTTTAAGAAAATCAGCAATATTACAAATGTGGGGTGTTTTTATCTTAAAGCTAAAAAATTTAAAAATTGATTTTAAATGCCCATTGCGTGCTTCTACGATCCACCTGGTTTTCGTAACGAGACGACTATCATTAGGCTCTTCTGTGGATAACTGTAGCTGACCTCTGGGCAAAAAGGCTGGCATTTTAAAATTAATACCTAATCTATTTAAAGCTGGAATAGCATCCAAGTACCCGCGGTCGAGAATGAAAATATCTCCTTCATTAAACCATTCACGCATTCCATTCACATCTCTATTAAATTCACTTATAAGTATGTTAGCATCGTTGTTTTCAGAATTTGACAAATATGGCCCTTGAATGTCGAGAATAAATCCGCTCGGGGGAACAAGCAGAGGTGGCTTGATAAGATGTTTACCCTTATAAGTACAGTAGGACTGTCGCAACACTTTAAAACAAGAACTTTTCTCTATTTCTAGATAAGTACAGTCATTATACACTATAACTTGAGGCCGATCCAGGTTTTGATTATATAGACGATTTGCAAAAGGAGTTACATGATTTTCGATGTAGCTGTCTCTTGTTGTAAATCCAATATTTTGTGGTACAAATCTTGCAGAAAGAGACTGTCTAACTAGAGATATAGCCAAACTGGCTTGTGGAATAATTAAAAAACAACCGCTAAAAAACTATCACTAAGACCTTGTCGTAACTTGCACAGGAATGCTAAGAGATCTTTTTTACTTACATATCTCAAAGAATTTCCTATTCTAACGGGGTCACAAAAGTTGAAAAGATTATTAAATTGATCTTTGGTTATAGGAGAAACTGCTTTAAATTGAGAATCTGTGAAGTTATTTTCGTCTTCGTAAGCCGTGTGGTAGCTTTTTTCCTTAATTTCCTTACGTAATGCTTCTAAAAAAATATAAATCTCATTACCTGCTAATAATGACCGATTTACATATCGTAACCCCCAGGGAGCAGAAACTCAAACAGATTACCATTCTCATCCAAATGAATATTACAGCAGTAGGTATTTTCTGGCACGTATCTCTCTCAACAAAAATATTAATTCTACCTTTCATGGATATTTTATGTATGTCATTCCCATCGTTACAAATGCAGCATAAGTCAGTTGACCTTTGTAGCACATTTAATCGCGAACAATTTGGATTATTGTCTATTGCTTGAATTTCCCTTACAATAGAAATATTGCAGACATTGCAGATTCGAGTTTCTTCTATTATGACCCGCTCTGGTAGATTTGCTTCGCGACGACGTGCAATCACAATATCCTGCTTTCTTGCATTTACCTCATCACTTATTTTCACCATAACCCTAGGAACTAAAGCATTTTCACAAGCAAAACATGGAATTCGATTCATTTTTCACATAAACTCTTCAACGATTTTAATTCAAAAAGTAGATTGCAACTAAGGATCAACAATATCACTTAATTAGTGGACTAATTTTTGACGTTTCATAGCCACCTACTATATTGTTGTTATTTTATAAGTTTGGGAATAGAAAAAAATAATAATTGTAGTATGAAAAACGGAAAGAAAAGCACAAAACCAGAAAAAAATCTAGTTGTACGAATACAAGCAGAAGAAAAAGCGCAATACCACATTACGGTTTTATGTAATCGGCATCAATATCTACGTAGTCATCTAAGGACGCGCAATTTTGAAAATTATTGATGTCTCGACTTTCTAACCATGTAGATAAAGGAAGATCGTCTTCTTCTTCGAAGCTTTCATTTACAGCAGAAACAAAACCAGCTTTTTTGTAACAGTTCTGAATTGTTGTGGGGGTCACATTATTCCACACATCACTCATTGGGCGAATTGCATCTAACACCCTTATTTTAAAATCCTGTTTATTTCCATTCGATCGATTAACTGTAACGCTAATAAGCGACGGTAGTCATTTTTAAAACTCCTGATAATCCCTTGGTCCATGGGTTGAAGGATAGACGTTGTGTTTGGTGGTAAAAAAATTAGGGTGATGTTGGTTAAATTTTGCAATTCAGGATGCGCTCGGCAATTATCAACCAATAATAAAACCTTCCGATTGTTACGTAGTAATTTATCATCCCATTTTCTAATTTCCTCTTCAAAAATTGTACATGTCATCCAAGCTTTCTTGTTAGAGGTGTAATCAACTGGTAGGCACTTAACATTTCTAAATCAGCGAGTATTTCGTGATTTTCCGATTACCAGCATTTTTTTTTGTCACTTCCCGTCATATTGGCGCAAATTAAAACAGTGAGACGATTTTTCACCAATACATTTTTCATTTTTAGATTTTAAAGTGGTATCTGGCGTTAAATTGAAAAATAATCCGGCTTCGTCGGCGTTGTAGATGTTTTCATCTTTAAATTTTCGTCGTAATTCCGGCCAAACACTTTTTAACCACTCACCTGTAACGTTAGTGTCCTCTGATTTCGCTTCACCATTTATTTTTCCATACAGAATGTAATTGCGGTTTTTAAAGCGATCAATCCACCCATTATTACACTTAAACTCTGTATAATTTAATTGTTCTGCGAACTTCTCAGCCTGCGGTTTTAAAATGGGCCCATTAGTGGGCAAACCGGCACTTCTTTGGTTTTTAAACCACACAATTGGCGCTTTATTAATATCATCTCTAGTACACTTTTTTAATTTTTTCACGTCAGTTAAATTGTTTCCGAATGCTGCAAGTGTAGTTTTTCTGTTTTTCCACAACGTTGACAAGGTAGATGATGGTAAACCATATTTTTTGCACGTCGCGGAATTTTTTGCACCATTTTTTAGTTCCCGAATTATCTCAACTTTCTCGCGAATTGAAAGTGTTTTACGTTTTATTGAAGCCATTTTTCAACCTCACGTCTTGCTGAAAAAGTAACAACTGACCAGAAACTACATACCTTGCATTCATTTGTAAAACAGGTACAATGTGTACAATTGGTAAGGCGGAAGGCATAAGCGAATTCTAAGCAGCAGGTAATCTTTTTTAATCTATTCTTTTAAAATGTGTCCGTCCTTTCTGTGAAACGTAATTACGGAAATCCCAAAAATTCTTAACAAATATTTATTTGAAACGGCTTTTAGTATGTGTATAAAAAGTACTACAAAATTTAAAATTTGCTCGTCTTTACCGTGAAACGTGAACGTAATAAGCGAGAAAAATTAGTACGTAAACTAATACAATGTCAATCATTTACCTACGAAATTCTCGTTATATCCAGAACCTCGTTTTATCCGTGCTCGTCTTAAGTAAGTTTGACTGTAGTTATAAAGTTCTTAAACTATAGAAAAAAAATGTACAAATAATATATTTCCATCGTTAACGACAAGGTTCAAACTATGGTTACAACAGGGTACAAAAAATGCTCTTGTATTCATATTTAAATTTTTTTTTTGTAAACCATTATGCTTTCTACATGTTTACCCCGTTGGCGTAGCCTTGACCGCGTAAATTAAAAATATCTATTCCATAATTTTCTAACGCTGATAACAAACAAATTGTTATACTGTCAACGATAACATCAGTACCTAACAGAACAAAAAGCTAGGAAGTATTCTTCAATATTAATTCCCGGATCGTTTAAATTGACCAATCTGATACATACTGAAATCTGTTTTTGGTGGCTGACATCGGGTGTACAGTCGAGGATGAAAAAACAATAAATATTCAAAATTTAACATACCTAAATAATTAATACCACCTCGTGAAAATCAATTTCCTTCTAGCCTACACAGCCGATAACTTCGTTTACGCAAACTTTTCAGATGTGAGATTGAACAAACTAAAGTACAATGAATGATCAGATAACCAATCTTCAAATGATTATAAAAGACTAATGTGGAAGATCATTAAATCCCCATAGAAAAATTAAAGTGTAATGAAATTACTACGATTAGTACTGAAATGTTCAATGATAATTATTCAAATATTGCAAATGATTTCGACGCTAATATATCCTACAGTAAGGTTCAGAATACACTTTAAGGAGTGTATGTCTTTTTAATCCAGATCACTCAAATCCCGCAAATTTAGACATTTATATGAGTTGTATAAAGAGAATTATTTGATGGGACATGAGACTTGACTACTAGTCCCCTCTAACGGTTACAATAAACTTCATTTTCGAGTTCCGTCACCATTTTTATACTAACAGGTGAAGTACACTTTACATGATTTAAAGTTAAATTTACCTTGACAATTAATTTACATTGCGCCATTTTTAGTTTAGACCTGAACTCTTCGTATTCTGATTTTATACCTGTGACACTTAGACAACCTTGGCTCATTCATTTAGTCAATACAAGAACAGTCCGAAACAAATCAGAAAAAGAACGAAGCTAGAAGTTCGATCTGAATTCCATGAAGCAGGATATAACGCCGAACTATTTCGATGAAGCACCTTTTTCGTCAACGGCTATCTGCGTTTGGGAAACGGATTTCTCTGTTTTGGTAAACGGTTATCTGTATTTCGGAAACGATTCCGGTTTTTGGGAAACGGCTATCTGCATTTGGGATACTAGTATCAGTTCTTGGGAAAAACAAACTACCTCACCCTGAGGCACATCCTGGTTGTTGGGACAGTTTAAATCGAGACAAAAGAAAACAAATTATAGTTATTAATATTTCTTTATTTAGTAAATGCTATACAAGAGGTAAGCAGGATGATAATACAAAATTTCCATTAGGCATACAATATTATGTGAATTAATATTAAACTTAGCATTTATGATATCATTTTCTCACGAAAACTACGGTAATTAACCACTTTTTGTACACATTTTTCTTAGAAAGATGCTAGATTGTAGGATTCAAGAAAGTCCAATCGGTAGCTTATTATATCGTATAAATTGAATAGTTCTTCTATACTATGAACATTGAATGTGCAGGAAAAGCAGTTGTAGTTTGCTATAATAACAGTTGTCAAAATTCTGTCATATCTATCAAACAATTCCCAATTGTAATAAATACCTGGATGGGTAGATAGATATTCATAATGATCACCGTAGGCTATACCTTCATCGTCGTTTACATTTGACCAATCAATTTGGATTTCAATTTCCTGAGATCGGAAGAACTGTAATTCAACATATGAATGCCATTTTAGAAATTAATTCCAGTCCTTCATGTTTAACACAATATTATTGCTTTCATCTCCTAACCCCATACGCACTACTGGTGCAACGTTGAAGTGTGTACTGTATCAAATTTCTGTATGTTTTGCATGATGAGTATCGTTCAATAGATTATAATAAACACAATCGATTCAGTATTAATTAGCTGTATGTGTGTACACTTCATCCTTATGTTGAAATAATGGACAGTCAGTGTTTGAAGAATAACCATAACCATGTTCCTCTTCATTCTTATTACTACTACTACTACCATCACGTTTTTGGTAGCACCAATAGCACAACATCAAATTATTATTCATATTGTTACTGCAACTATGTGGGTATCCATATATAACGGCGAACTTCTGTGTTTTGATATTTCCAGAAATGCATCTTGCATTATAAAGACTTTGCTTGCTCACAAGTGCACTACGATTAAACACTTTAAGAAATGGTTGTAGTTAAAGCATGAGTGATTTGCATATGGTGGAGCTGTAGCACTACTATTAAAAACAAAATGCTATGTTTGTTGTTTCTCCAGCTGCCCCTAAACTACTAGGGAACAAATCTTTCATGTTTAGCAACGTTTTAAATTCTTCATTGCGTGTTTCTTCTTTGAAATACCCATAAAAGCGCTGATGTCATATACATTTCAAATCAGCTGTTTCCATTACTATATGTTGGCCAATTAATTACAGTTACATCTATCACTTTATACTTTTTAGGTATCTATCTCAAGGTCACACACATTTTTAAAGGGTTTGCAATAAGTGCTTTAGTTTAATCCTGATAATTCCATGTTTAATAGTTACAAGTTGTTAAGTGACTGATTTCAACCGCCACACTGCGGTTTACATAAAAAAATGTGTGCGTGAGTGTAAGTTTCAACTTGTCAAATACTCACTTGTGCATGCACAAAGTCAGTTAGATGAGTCATTGATTAATAATGCTTATGTTGCTATTTGCAAGAATTTGACCTTCAAGGCTCCCCCTCTCGTTTCCAAGAACTGATTCTATTTTTAGATTTCTAAGGATTGTAATATTACACCTTTGCTTATCACTTTTCACATTTTAGATATCTCAAGGTCACAAGCACACACACACACACACACACACACACACACACACACACACACGTACACGCACACACACACATACAAGGGTTTGCATTAGGTGCTTCCTGCAGATCAAACTATAAATTTGACCTTGAAGTCTTGACTCGATTTAGCCAATACAAGGACCATATAACCTTGACGGACTTTCTAGACGATAACCTGTTCATGTTTCCACGAACTGTTTAGATTTCTAAGAATTGTAATATCCCTGCAAGTGTATAAACTTTGACCTTGAAAATTCTAGTTCTAAGAATATCCCTACAGGTAAATTAACCTTAATGAAAATGATGATTCTAAGAATTGTAATAACTCTGATTCTATGAATTAACACATGACCGTCTCAATTCAGCCAAGAAGCTCAAATTGCTTGAACAATGGAGCGTGACCTTGAACATTTAAATTTCCCACCATTATATACACGACCTTGGAATTCCATGACCCTGAACAATTTGAAACCTTGAAAATACCTAGGTCAAAGTGGATCAGAACCGGCTCTATTCTACTACTTATTTCGATAAAGGTAAATCTTTGCAAAACAATACTCTTTTTTAATTAACGTTATGTTTTAAGACATTTACAAGATATTTGCGCTTTTTGTTTACAAAAATCTGTCATTATGTAGATAAATAAATTTATCCTATTAGATATGTAACCGTGCGTAATACAAAACATACCGTAGTGTGCACATAGATTAATAAATTTGTAGCCGCCGCAACTCAATGGTAACCACAAAATCGAACACAAAAATTAACCACCTAGGAACAATATTTTAATGTGGTTAAAAGTGATACGTTCGGATCCAAATGACAAATTTGAACTCGTTGCGCGCATTCATAAGGTCTAATTTCAAACAAGTTATTTCCTGCGAAATCCTGCAAGTTATGAAGAAGTAACATTACGTTTTTAAACAAACGTTCACTTCTTTACAGTAACTTCAAATACATTAGTAGAATAACGCCACTTGTCGCCGCCATTTTGTTTTTTGTTACGTCAGCAGGCCCCGCCCACTGAGACACCTTCCCCTTCTTCTGTAAGATATCAATAATAAAGTTTAACCATTTTCATTCATATTTAATTAATTTATAGA